>JARYGA010058615.1:0-24382 GCA_030545235.1 Helianthus tuberosus | reverse complement strand
TGCTTATCAAATTTCGTGACTAAATTTCTTACAAGTTGGGGATGATGTGACAACTCGTGTTTTGCTGTCCTTATACGCTTATTTCATAATGTAACTTATGTATACATTACGTAAACTATTATGTTCAATGTTAACTCAGTGGTTGTGATGTACTATATTATTATGAGTTTTGTAAATGTTGGCCGCGCAAATCTTCGAATCGCACACCCTCGCACTCTCATGACTTTTGGGCTCTCGGTGTGGCTACTCTCGGGCCAAACCAAGCAAGGCCCATCCCTCCTTCTCTCTTGTATGTGTGAATGCATGAGAACATTCACATAATCTTTTTCCAACTTATTTGCAAACCCTAGACACCCCTAGCAAGTGACGGTAGTGATTCTTTGGAACGCCACCCCCCCATCGATCGAGCTTTCATCCCTGAGAACATCATCCGCTTCATTCAAACTCGCACTTCTCCTTGTTCAATCGGTATATTCTAATCAGTTGAGAATTCCCATGTTTGGTTTATTTTGATTATATTTTGTGAATGTGTTTCGTAAATGTGATCGATGCGAATTGTGTGATCTTAAAGAATGTTCCTATCGTGTATGTTAGAGTCTGAATTAGGGTGTCAAGTATGAATAATTGATGATGATTTCAAGATTTGAAATCGAGTATGATATTAATCGATGAACTAGGGGTTCATAGGTTGGTGATCGACAACCTTGTGTTAGGATATATTGGCAGATTTGCTAGTTCGATGATCAAGTCTTGAGGTACAATTGTGTGGTTTGGTTAGGTTGATTGATTAATTAATTAGTTGATAAATCGATGATTGATTCTTTGTAAAAATTGTTAATCATTGTTTTGGGGTTCAAAGGAAAAACAGTCACATTAATGTTAGATCCTACAATTTAGGACGGTTACAAACTGACCAAGAAATCACTTGGTCAATCGCACAAGGGAGGGCATCAGTTGCACACTCGGGTTGCACAAGGGGGTTGGGATCGCACAATAGGTTCACAGTCGCACAAGACCGAAAGGGTATTACTTGGATCGCACAAGTCCAGTCCAGTCGCACAAGTGGAATGGCTGGGCTGAACCTTTCATTGGGCCGCGTACTGGCCCACAAATCAAGTACCAGTCGCACAAGTTGGGTCCAATCGCACAAATGGATATCGGGCTATAGTACTTGGGCTGAACTCATATCTGATCGCGCAACTAGAGTCACGTCGCACACTCTAGTTGGGTCGGTAATGTTGGGCCTCACACACACAACTTGCTGTACACTCGAACTGGACTTTGAATTATTGTGAACACATATTTGCATGATGAAGGTTAAGAATGGTCAACCTGTATTTGGATAGGCCGTGTAAACGAACAGTATGCGAACCAAACACCTACTTTATGATTCTATGATGCGTGTTAAGGTGTTGGGTTGCATGAATGAATGTTACAACTTGCATGACATTATGTGGTTTTATTTGCATAATATGTGTAAAGGATATATGATTGAGAGCTACAAAACTGATTGATATTGATAACCATACTAGGGTTTGGTCGATCAATGGTAAACACGTAACAAGTCTTACCGAGCACACCAGAGGTGAGTTCACTACTCTCAATACAAGCATGCGTCCGGTGGGGACAAACAAATAGGCAAACAAACAAACAATTTTTCATAAACCCATATCCTCGTAGGGGATATGAGGCGGTTTTCAGTAAATATCGATGTTGGATAATACACCCACCTTCTATCACTTAAGTCCCATCATACTACCAAACTAGTTGCTTCTAGGGCAACGGGGTTGTTAGTTGATAGCGCTATTAGGTTTGCCACCCTCACAACGTACCTGGATAAGACGGGCGTGAACTAATAACTTTAAAATCATGACCAATGTTTGATAGAGCATTAGAGAAGAGCAAAAAGGAGTCGTCTGCGGTATCGAGTTATTATCAATATAACGTAAATCAATATTTGGTAACAAGCAGTTAAACAATCTGTGAACTCGTCAGCTTTTTACTGATACACTTTTCTGCATGCTTGGAGGCCCTTAGGTACACCGACATGGAACTTGCTGTCTGGGAAGCTGGAGTGTTCACGGGTCGTGGCAACTAGATGCATTTCTGAAATTGAATAGTTTCTAAACATTTATGCTGAACTTATTAAACAATTATTTATGCTTCCGCTAAACATGTTTGATATTTAAAATTGATGTTTGAATTACTTATTTCTCATTTAATTGAAAATTCTACTTTTACTTATGGTTCAATGTGATTAGTGGCTAGATCCTGGTACGTCAAATGCCTTGCGGGGGTTCCCGTTTGTGGTATTTTTGGGGGTGTGACATTAAACCTGCACTAATCAGGATTGCACTTGTTAATTAGTAAACACTAAAGAACTTGACATTGACATTTGTAAAATTAATTAATTAGGGTATTAAGCATTTTAGAACACTTGTTTTTCTTTGAGATTAAAGAAACAAAAGTTATATTTTGGATTATGGAACACTAAAGAACTCTACTTTTATAAAGGATTAGTGTTGTAACTTGAGACCCTTGCAGAACCTCAACTCTTGCCTTTAGTCTTCGGTATTCGTGGTAATTGTAATACTCTGATATTTTAATGTCATGGTCAACTATGAATTATGATAATACTTAAATATCTTGTCCAACATATCATATCATATCTAACTAAATACTTAATTTTATTGGGTTAATGGAGTTGTTCGCGGGTGAGCGGGTCAGATGGGTTACGGATTCAAGGGTGTGGGTTTTGGATACGAGCCAGATTTGGTTCCAAACTGTAATGTCTCGCTTTTGTGACTTTCCTTATTTAGAAACTGTGTTTGTATTTCTATTTATAGAAACTTGTATTATTTTTGTATTCGTCTTTCATTTCAATCATTGTAATCCGAGACTTGAATCATAATGAAAACCCGATCTTTTTATACACTTGTGTTATTCATAATTCGTAAATACTTGTTATATATTCATTATACATGCATACTCGATACATTTATATGCAAATTCATACTTGTTTATACACTCAAAATTCATTTATACATTCATTTATAGGGCAGGGTAGGGGTGAGCATGGTGCGGTTCGGTTCGGTTATTACCTATAACCGAAACCATAACCGCACACTGCGGTTATCAAAAAATCATAACCGTTCGGTTTCGGTTAATGCGGTTTCGGTTATTCGGTTATTGCGGTTAATGCGGGTTCGGTTCGGTTATAGGTCGGTTATTTTCATTGTTTCTAATGTTGGGACTTTAAATGGGTCAATAAGGTTGGGTCATGGTTGGTGTAAAATGTAATGGGCCAATAAGGTTGGGTCATGGTTAAAAGTTAAAACATTCAAATACTTCACCAAAGATACATATAGATTAGGCCATGGTTAAGCATTTAAATACAAACTTAAAGACTTATGGTGCTACGGATTTGGCTATGTTTAAAAAATTCGGTTCGGTTCGGTTATTTGCGGTTATGAAAATAAGAATAACCATAACCGAACCGCAAAAATCGGTTATTAAAAATATAAATAACCAACCCTTCGGTTATTTCGGTTATCGGTTATTTCGGTTCGGTTTTTTCGGTTATTTCGGTTACGGTTCGGTTAATTCGGTTGTATGCTCACCCCTAGGGCAGGGTTCTAGAGTGAACATTAGACTTGGATCTTGGAAATTTTAATAATGGCAGTATTGTAATTATTTATATGTAAAAAAAATAAATAAAAAAGAGTGTAAAGGTAAATTGTTAACTATTTCTCTCTCCAATTAAAATATTAATTACATTCTCTCTCATTTTTTTCTCTCACCAATTAACTAATTATTTAATTCTAAAAAAATATTATCATTATATAATATATTGTTCCATCTAGAACATGATTAAAGACACTGTAAAAGTGAATGTACATATATGTATTATACGTATTCACAATTTAAAAACGTATGTACATATATGTACATTAATAAATATTGTTCCATCCGATCATCTTTCTTAAGTGTACGTGTCCGTTTTGTAATGTGCACATATGTATATTCATATTATACTTCTAAAAACTAAGTTAATCATATGGTTGTTCAACATGGTACATATGTGTACAGCAAGTATATGAGATAATTGTTTGGCATTGTATATATGTGTACATAACAGTCTTAATATGTATATACATATATGTACATTAACAAGTCATATTCTTAACACGTATGTACACATATGTACATTATCACACCTATGTTTAGAACAAGTGTACATTATCACACAAGATTGATGATGACTACATGAAAAGTAATCATGGATATGCAATTGTAAAAAAAAATTGAATTTTTAACCCAAAAATTAAAGAAAAAATGTAATCAAACGTTCTGTAAATAATCCATTCTTGCATTAATATGCAATTAAAAATCTCCATTAGTTTGAATTAAGAGAGATGGAGAAGATAATTATGCAATATAAGAAAACTACCAAAATTAAAAGTGTAACTAAAATTCAATTATTAAAATAAAGATTTAAAACTAATTTATTATATAATTACAATTCTACCCTTAACAACTAAAAATGAAACCAATGGTCCTGATTAGTTCACACATGCCACTTTGAAGATGTTCACAAATGAACCTAATCCTATATAGATATATATATACACACACAGATATATGGGAGGGTTTAATTAAAAACCCCTAATTAAAGTGAAAACCTGAAAACTAACTAATAAAAAGCCTAAAAACATACTAATTTTTTTACGAATTTTCGCTGCTTTTTGTATATAAAAATTTTTTTTCAAAAAAAAAAATTGTACTACACATGTGATTGCAGTACAATTTTTTTTTTTGAATTTTTTTATACATAAAAAGTAGGAAAAATTGTAAAAAAATTGGAATGGTTTTTAGGTTTTTTGAGTTACTTTCAAGTTTTCACAATAAAAGGAGCTTTCGGTTGAACCCTCCCCTAAATATATATGTATATATATATATATATATATATATATATATATATATATAGGATGGATCATGAGAAAACTAGTTTAAATGAGAAAATAAAAAAACTAACTAAAAAAGCCTAAAAAACATACCAAATTTTTTTTTAATTTTTATAAAAAAAATCACAGGTTTTTATGCATGGAAAAAAAGGTTCAAAAAAAAAAAATTTTTTTTGTTGTATTGCACATGTGCACTATTACGGATATAGTGCACATGTGTAGTACACATATAATGCACATGTGCAGTACATCAAAAAAAAATTGAAATTTTTTTTATATATAAAAACTAGCGATATTTTTATAAAAAATTGTAAAAAAAAATTGGTATGTTTTTTTTAGGTTTTTTAGTTAGTTTTCTAGTTTTCTCATTTATATGTAGTTTTCTCATCATTCTCTCCATATATATATATATATATATATATATATATAGGGGACTATCATTTGAGAAGAAAAATCTAACTGAGAAGAAAAAGAATAAAATATACAATTGTAAATAATTAAACAGTTTTTCTCTCATCTCATTTATTATTATTTTTAACTAATTATTTAGTCATAAAAACTATCATCTTTCAAAATTTTGTTTACAAACATCAAAATTTATCTTACACATTTCAAATTTATCATACACATAGAAATTTATCCTACAGGGCTCGTAATTTATCCTTCACATCTCTTAATTTATCTTACACTATAAATTACTTTTTTTTGAAGAAAATATTTATTTTGAAAATAAGTTACAAATTTAATCTAGTTTGCTACTAAAGAGGAAAACTACAAATGAACTACGTAAGTTTACCAATATACCCTTACAATAACATAAAATACAAATATTAAATGAAGCAAAATAAAGTATTCTTATTGGTTGAAATTTCTTCTTTTCTCTTCTTACAAATAATTTATTCTCATCTTATATATATTATATATATGAAAATAATGTGGGCTGCTGTGGCGCAATATTAGAGCTTCTAAATCTTGTGTTTTAGCTCCAAAACCATGGGTCCGTTTTTTAGACAGTGAAGCCCGAAATGGAGCTATTTACCCGTTTTTTTGACCCGTGTATATAAGCCATCTAAAAAACCTAAATTTCTCTACAGCCTCATTCTTCTCCTTCACCGCTTCATACTTGAAACCCTAGATTCACATCTCGGCAACGCTATTGCAGATCATATCGCCTCTTTTGCAATTTCTCTCACGTCTAAGTTCTTCCAGGTATGTTAATTTCGTATTTGATATTGATTTTATACCTTTATTCGTTTCCTCTTGCTCTCAAACCCTAGATTGTATCTTCCTATTCACGCTTCCTAAATCTGAGGTTTTTCTTCTTTTTGCAATCAGTTCAGGAATTTCACTGCTCTTAGTGCAGAGGATGCTGATGATGTTAAGACTAGGGCTACAAAGGAACACTCCACACTGCCTGCTTTTCTATCAGTCAACGCCGCCGTGCTCCGCCGCTGCCGGCATCCATTGATTTGAAAATGCTTCATTTCTCCATCGAGTTTAAAAGGTAAGGTTTTTTTTCAGTCATTCATAAGGAATGTTTTGGGTTTTTCAATCATTCATAAGGAGTTTAGTTTAGGTATTGTTCTTTTTTTCCTAAAACCTGAACGTTCTGTGACAATTGTCCTTTGTAATGATGAACGATGTAAAACAATATCAATTATCAATAAAATGATGTGTTTTGGAGTTAATATTTGTGTGTTTGTGTTTGACGATTTTACGATTTGATTCTAGTTCGATTTCAAGCTTTAAATCGCTTTCTGGAAAGCTATACGCAAACTGATGCGCGAACATAATCAGTTTAGCGCGACAAACACTCCGGAACAGTGACATAGGCTTAACATACCTTAAATAAACCTTATATAACTTAGAAATAAGTTTTGGATGGTTTGTTGTGTTGAAATCAAGTTTATTCGATCACAGGGACTATTTGTGTGAAACTACGAAACTATGCCGATTCGCATGGTAACAAACATTCCAAAACATGATCATAAGCTAAACATACCCTAAATATCTTTTAAATGGCTTAGAAATAGGCTTTGAGGGGTTCGGTATGCGAAAATAAACTTATTTGATCAAACAGGGACTAAAAGCGTCAAAAAGTGCATAAGTTTGCATTTTCACGCATATCTTATGTTCTGAACATATTCGGACATCCAAAAATTTTTGTAATCATTAAAATATTTTATTTTAGTGATTGGAATGAAAAATTACTCGACGAATTGTAATTTGGATTGATTTCGCGCCCGTTCGAGTTTTCGTCGTAATTAACCGAATAACGAGGCCGTACGACCAAACAAACCGACATCTGAGATAATTTCAAGCATGTTTCAAGTCCCCTATGCTTTAACATCCTTGTAGAGCCTTGAAAATGGGTTAACGAGATTTAAACGCGTCGAAAATGGCTTAAACGTGCTGCAGGGACCATTCTTGCCAATTTTTGAAAGTTTCTGGCTCAGGTGGGTGCTAGCGTCACGCCACAACAAAGGGGGGGGGGGGGTACCCGTGGCAGCACGCGACGGCCTACTTTTGACATAAAGTCTGTTTTCAGCAACCAGTTTGAACTTCATGGTCTTTTATGCAATTTTCAATACTATAGACTTGTTTTGAGAGCTCCCATTGTATTAGAAACCATGTTCCACAAGTGTATGGTTAGGATTGAGCCTTGATTCTTGCAAAAACACTTGTAAAGATCTTGATGGATCATGTCTTTCTATAAATACCTATTTTGTTCATTCTCATTCCTCACACAATTGATTCAAAATCTGCTCTAAGTTGAAGTTAAGACTTCATACTTGAGTGTTTTGGATCAATTCTTCCTAGCTTGGACCTTTTGTAAGCTTCTTCCATGCTTGTTTATGCTTTTCAAGCGTAAAAGTCAAAAAGTGTTTGACTTTCTGCTTTAACCATGAATTGGTCAACACAAAGTTCGTTCGAACTTTGCAACATGAGCGTAATCACGATGGTTATAGTCCCTTGTGACTATACCTACTGATTACCACGTCGATTAGTCGAAGTGACGAGTCAAAGTTTCGGTCAAAATACGTGTTTATGCGTATTTTGAAACGAAGCTATTTTCGGGTATCAAAACACTTTGTTTTGATATCAAACTTGTTTTCCAACTTTGTTAAACATGTTTTAACATGTTTAACTCGTCACTTTTAGTCTAGTGCTTGTTTAGGGTCGTAAGTCAAGCGGTCTTGACAACCGCTTAGACTTTCAAACCCGACCCGTTTGGCCGATCGTTAAGATCCGACCAAGCACATTTAGTGACCATTGTTGTATAGGGAATAACCCTCGAAGGTTATACCTTATGGTCACTTAGTTTAATTAGTTGTATGATAGGTAGTTTATATACCTTAGGAAAATGACCAAAATGCCCTTTCCGTGCATAATTGGATTTTAAGCATATGTAACTTAATTATTGTCACTTAAACTGATTATGCAACATATTTAAACATGTTATGGCGTATAATACTTGTCATAGGACTAGTTAGGCGTCTCGAACGCGCATTTGCGCGAACGACGCGTTAAAGTAGCGTAAGCTACCTTAATGGGTCGTAACGGGTCGAAAGCACTTAGGATAGGTTCCGATTTAGAATGTAGGCTTTGTTAAACTATATCACATGAGTTCCAATACTCATTTGGTTTATGAGACCTCATTCTGCCCGATCTTCCGATTTAGGTGTCGATTTATTAACTTAGCGATCCGATTACTAGGTGCTACTTGATTTCCTTGGTTTGCCTGAGCTTCGTTAAGTTCAATAGATCGAGGATACTTTGCACTTCAAGTGAGTACGTTGTTCCCCTATTTTACTGTTTTCAATTGTTTTGGGGTGATTCATATGTGTTAAACGATTTCGATGCTTTCAACGATGATTTAAAAAACGAATACTATGGTTTATATTAAAACTTAACGATTTTGATAATGTGAACGAACTTGTTGGAAGTAATTACATAACGAATGACATTCATTAGCTTTGGTCGAGCCGAACATTATTAGGTTATGGTACCATAGGATCTGACAAATCCCGTTATCGGACTGCCACCATGGTTATGTATGGGGGTTGTGTGGGTAACGACTAAACCTGTTGATTGTTAACTTACCCTTTGGTGGTTTGTTAATACGAGTTGAACAATGGACGAGTTACGAAGGTTTGAATGTTATAAGCAAGACGACCAAATGTTAGTTTTCACAATTAAAACGAGAACGATTTGAATGATTTTGAACGATTGAACGATTTTGAACGATTGAAACGATTGAACGATTTGAATGATTGGAACGATTTAAACATGTTAAATGAATTGAATGAACGATTGGTTTTGATTGTGATTAGATAACGGGACGGGTGTAATGTGATAAAAGCATGGTAGATATGCCGCTGGTACTTCTTATATATAAGTGCTTCTATCATATTATATTCCGTGGCGTTATTTAGTTCACTTGGATGAACGATTTTAAACGATGTCACGCAACGATGTTTACTATACGATATAAACCATACGAGTTTTATTACGAGAACAATTACAATTTGGTTACTTAAACAAATGTTTTGGGTTAAGATTCATGGCAACGAGATTTTATAAACTATAACCAACTTATTTTGAGTTGGTTAATCATGTTGCAATACTAAACTCTTTTCAAAAAAAGGTTTTCAATTATCGACTCTCGTTGTTAAACGAAGTATTGCAACATGTAAACGAGCCATGAATCCGACACTCTCACAAAACATATGTGCTCGCCAGCATTTCTTTGCTGACTTTATTTTCATGTATGTTTCAAGTGGTGTTGAATGATGTTGATTGCTAGTAGGATGCATGCTCACTTAGGACTGGACGAGGCCTTAGTGACTAAATAACAAATGACAGATAATGTGGTTGTGTTTTAACTTTAATTTCAAGACAATGTAATTGGTTAATATCTAAATAAAATGAAACTTTTTAATCCATGGTTGTGAAACAATAATTCTGTCGCTCCACTCCCTGACGTTTCCGCCGCGGTTTCGTTGTTTTACGCGGTCAGGGTGTGACAGAAGAGTTGGTATCAGAACTCATGGTTATAGGGAATTAGGTTATTAGTAATTCTTTGACCTAGACCATAACTTTTCTAGGACCCTAACGCGAGTTTTTTGCGTTTAGATTTTAAAACAATACCGTCACCTATCTTTAGGTGACAACCACAACGAGAACACAATAACAAATCCGTTTTGAAAATCAATCATCTATTTCTAGATGATTTGTTATAAGGTTTTGAACCTTCAAAGTTTTCAAAATCTCGTCAAAGTTTGGGTCTAGATAATGTGAACACGTGCAATCTGGAAGGGTGGATGCCTGTATCCTGAGTTTTCTGTCTAAGGCTAGAGTGTTCGTACAAATCCACATAATCGGACTAGTCACTCTTACCTGGGAACTCTTGGGGTGAGTGACCACTTATAGGCTAAAGTATGTCTTCGCGATACATTATATTGACCCATTTACTTTGATTAGTCACTGTGTATCGTTTGTTTGTTCGAGGTAACGAACGAATGATCACCTTCTGCGTGTTTTGTCGATGTTTTCAATACCTCTTTTGTTTATCCAATTATCGATCTCACTCAACAAGATGCACAACCTCAAACTAACGCCGAAATCGCAGCCCTTGTCGCTCAGCAAATGGTTGCCGTGATTCCTAACCTAATAACTCAGATTAATCAAGCGAACAATAATAATAACAACAATGCTCGGTGCAGTTTTAAAAGGTTTAATTCGGCTAAACCACTAAAGTTTTCTGGGTCTCAAGGAGCAACTGCGCTCCTACAATGGTTCGAGAGTCTGGAGAGCACATTTAGACATGTTCAGTGTCCGAATGAACGAAAGGTTGAGTTTGCATCCAGTGTTTTCGAGAAGCGTGCTCTTACATGGTGGAACGGTGTGATGCGTGATAGGGGTGCCGATATGGCAATGGCACAAACTTGGGAAGAGCTACAGGCTCTCATGATGAAAGAGTTCTATCCCCGTCATGAGATTAGGGCATTGGAACGAGAGTTCGATGATCTAAAACAAGATGGGGGAGAACACCGTGCGTATACGGATCGTTATGAGGAGCTGAGTTTGTTGTGTCCTACTATGGTTACCCCATTGGAGAAAGCAATTGAGAGGTATATCGATGGTCTACCTGTTTCCGTGCAAGACATTGTAACTGGTAGTAATCCTACCACTGTTCGTCAGGCAATCGAATTGGCTGCAACTCTGACTGAGTCTCAAGTCAGAAAAGGTAAACTGACCCGCAAGGGAGATAAAAAGCAGTCGACCGATACTACTCAAGACAAGGGTAAGGGAAAGAAAAAGGGCGAATCATCAAGGAGGCCAAGGAAGCGCAAGGCTTCCCAAAACTTTGCTGTCACTGCACAAAATACTCAGAACCCACCAGTACAACCTCCTGCCAAGAAACAGTATGCTGGTACCGCACCTCACTGCAATCGGTGCAATGGTCATCATGCGACTCGGGCATATGGCCAACATATGTCGTTTGGGTCAGAATCAAGCTGCTCAGAATCAATCTTCGATACAGGGAAACACTGCTAGATTCCCACCTGGCTTGTGTTATAATTGCGGAGAAATGGGTCATTTCCGCAACAATTGTCCGAGGCTCGCAAACTTGAATGCCAATGCGAATCCCGCTCATGGACGAGCGTACAACTTGAATGCAAGCGAGGCTCGTGATGACAATGAGGTTGTTAATGGTACGTTCCTTGTTAACCATCGGCCAGCATCTGTTCTTTTCGATTCTGGTGCCGATAGAAGTTTTGTTTCGTTATCTTTTGAGCCTTTGCTTGTGATGCCTAGAACTAAACTGAGGAAACCCTTATCTATTGAAGTTGCTACTGGTAAACCTCTTGTACTCGACTCTGTTATTCGCGATTGTCAATTAAACCTCGATAACCATCTTTTTCCTATTGACCTCACACCGATGCAACTTGGGAGTTTGGAGATTATCGTAGGGATGGATTGGTTAACTAAGCATCATGCTGAGGTGGTTTGTTTCGATAAGATTGTTCGTATTCCTCTTTCGTCTGATGATATCCTAGAGATTCGTGGCGAGAAACCATCAAATGGTTTGAAACTCATGTCGTGTACGAAAGCCCAAAGTTATTTACGAAAGGGATATGTGGCATTTCTGGCACATATCACAGAGGAGAAAGGCAAGAACAAGTGAATTTAAGATATTCTGATAGTTCGAGATTACCCAGAGGTGTTTCCTGATGAACTACCTGTTTTGCCTCCAGTTCGTCAAGTCGAATTTCATATTGATCTTGTACCCAATGCTAACCCGATTGCGAAAGCACCTTATCGTCTTGCACCATCTAAGATGCAAGAGTTATCGAAACAGCTTCAAGAGTTATCTGATAAAGGATTCATATGACCAAGTTATTCACCTTGGGGCACTCCAGTCCTATTTGTGAAAAAGAAAGATGGGTCTTTTCGAATATGTATCGATTATCGTGAGCTTAATAAGCTTACCATCAAAAATCAATATCCCTACCACGAATTGATGATCTTTTTGATCAGCTGCAAGGTGCTACATGTTTTTCCGAGATCGATCTGCATTCTGGGTATCATCAGCTTCGTGTACTCGAAGAAGATATTCCCAAAACTGCTTTTCGCATGAGATATGGACACTAGGAGTTCACTGTAATACCTTTTGGTTTGACGAATGCCCCAGCTATTTTCATGGACTTAATGAATAGGGTTTGTAAGCCTTATTTAGACAAGTTCATCATTGTGTTCATTGACGACATTCTTATTTATTCGAAGTCTCAAGCCAATCACGAACAACACCTTCGTCTGATGATGGAACTCCTAAAGAAGGAACAACTTTTCGCTAAATTCTCTACGTGTGAATTCTGGCTTAAAGAAGTTCAATTTTTGGGTCATATTGTTAACAAGCAGGGTATTCATGTAGATCCTTCTAAAATTGCTACTATTAAGGATTGGAATACACCTACGACACCCACAGAAGTTCATTCTTTTCTTGGTCTTGCTGGTTATTATCGTCGATTTATTTCGAACTTCTCGAAGATCGTGGTTCCACTCACTGCTTTAACTCAAAAGAATAAGCCTTTTGAGTGGGGACCTAAACAAGAAGAAGCATTTCAAACGCTAAAATGAAAACTCTGTGATGCTCCTGTGTTATCTTTGCCCGAGGGAAACGATGTTTTTGTTGTCTATTGTGACGCGTCGAATCTAGGCCTTGGTGGTGTTCTTATGCAACGAGGTAAAGTCATAGCATATGCGTCGAGACAATTGAAAATGCACGAGAAGAACTACACCACTCATGATCTTGAGTTAGGTACAGTGGTTTTTGCTCTCAAAATCTGGAGACACTATGTTTATGGAACGAAATGTGTGGTTTTCACATACCACAAAAGTCTCCAGCACATTTTCAATCAGAAGGAGCTGAACATGAGACAACGACGCTGGGTTGAACTTCTGAACGATTACGATTGCGAAATTCTCTACCATCCTGGTAAGGCGAATGTTGTAGCCGATGCGCTAAGCCGAAAGGAACGAGCTAAGCTTCATTTTGTTCGCACTCTATCCGATATCCAAACTCGTGTCTCTCAAGCTTAGTGTACTTGTGTTACACAAGATTTGATAGGTAAGGAATTACCACGTCAACTTGAGCTTAAACTCGAAATGAAAGACGATGGGTTACTATATTTCAAGAATCGTTTGTGGATTCCGAAACAAGACGATCTTCGCACTTTGGTAATGGACGAATCTCATAAGTCTCGATATTCTAATCATCCTGGTTCTGACAAAATGTACAAGGATCTTCGTACTTAGTACTGGTGGCCTGGTATGAAAAAGGATATTGCCTTGTATGTATCGAAATGCCTAACTTGTCTCAAAGTCAAGGCTGAACATCAACGACCGTCTGGTTTGCTTGTGCAACCAGAGATACCGGTGTGGAAGTGGGAGAACATTGCGATGGATCTCATCACTAAGTTACCGCGCACATCTAGAGGTCACGACACTATTGGGTTATCATTGATCGATTAACGAAGTCAGCTCATTTTATACCAATTTGAGAGGATCTATATGTTGATAAACTTGCAAAGATTTATGTTGATGAGATTGTATCTCGACATGGTGTTCCTTTGGATATCCTATCAGATCGTGATGATCGATTTTCATCTCACTTTTGGAAGACCATGCAATCTGCTATGGGAACCCAACTAAATCTAAGCGCTGCTTATCATCCCCAAACGGATGGACAATTTGAGAGAACGATACAAACATTGGAGGATATGCTTAGAGCATGCGTGATAGACTTTGGTGGTAATTGGGATTCTCATCTACCGTTGATCGAGTTCTCTTTCAATAATAGTTATCATGCTAGCATTAATATGGAACCGTTCGAAGCTTTATATGGTCGAAAATGTCGTTCACCTATCTGTGGGAATGAGATCGGTGAAGCTCAGCTTACTGGACCTGAGTTCATTCTGGAAACAACAGATAAAATCAAGAAAATTCGCGATAATCTTCTGACAGCTAGAAGTCGTCAAAAGAGTTATGTGGATATGCGGCGCAAGCCCTTGGAATTTCAAGTCGGAGATCGCGTCCTACTCAATGTGTCACCTTGGAAGGGAGTGGTGAGATTTGGAAAGAAAGGAAAACTTACACCACGATATGTTGGACCATTTAAGATTGTCAAAAGAATCGGAAAGGTTGCCTATCGACTAGAGCTACCTCCCGAACTTGGGAATATTCACCCAACATTCCACGTGTCCAATTTACAAAAGTGTTTATCCGATACTGATCTTCATATTCCACTCGACGAAATTCAAGTTGATGAAACGATGCACTTTGTCGAGAAACCTGTGGAGATAATGGACAGTGCAGTCAAACAACTGAAGAACAAGCGAATTCTATTAGTTAAAGTTCGCTGGGAGTCCAAACGTGGCCCAGAGTTTACTTGGGAACGTGAGGACCAAATGAAAGCGAAATATCCACATGTGTTTTCACAAGTTTCCTCTAGTTAAAATTTCAGGACGAAATTCCTAAAGTAGGGGAGACTGTGACAATTGTGCTTTGTAACGATGAACGATGTAAAACAATATCAATTATCAATAAAACGAAGTGTTTTGGTGTTAATATTTGTGTGTTTGTGTTTGACGATTTTACGATTCGTGTCTAGTTCGATTTCAAGTTTTAAATCGCTTTCTGGAAAGCTATACGCAAACTGATGCGCGAACGTAATCAGTCTAATTCAATTCTTCTTTGGTTTCACACCCAATATATTGACCGAGGAGAGCGTGAAAAGAGAGACTGGATTGATGCAATCGTTATCGTATTATTGCAGAGTACACCACTACAATGTTGCTTAACAATGGCAAACTTAAGGTAAAATATGTTGGTTGATTTTAGATACATTTGTAGCGGTAATTGAATTAAATTTTGATTGGAATTTTAAGTTTTACTAGGGGTTTAATTTTGATTATTAAGAATGGGAGATGAAGGTTAGGTGAGTTCATCCTGCCTTTATAGATAGAACGTACTCTAGTTCTTCTTATGTCTATATATTGTTGTTCTTTTCTTTTTTTTTTTTACTTTTTTTTAAATTTGAGTGGATATCTGTAATCTTTCTTAGAGAATTGCTACTGGTTGTCCGGCCGATCGTGATTCAAGTTGAAAGAGAGGTTAATGGGGTTTTGACTTTTTTTAATGGTATAGGATTTGTTCTCTATCAACTTGGTCAGTCATAAATCTTTATGTGTGTTTTATATCGTATAAATTATATGCAGTTTTCATGTTCAAATTACCAATCATTTGTTGTTGGTTCTTAACTTTTAAGTGGCCAGCTTGGAAATGCTATTTTATGTCTGGGTCACGGGTTGCTGATCAAAAAGTAAATAGTTGGGGCGATAATGTAAAACCAGGCTCTCTTACACTCACTGAAGTCGATAATGAACATAGTAAACACGCGTACTCAGTCGCAGATGCCACGACCATGGCAGTAGAAGCAGCGCTGACAGCCACTCAGGTTGTAGCTGAGGTTGTTCGCTTGATCTCCACTACCAATTTATCAGGTAAATTTACAAAAGAAATGACTGCCATCGAGATTCAGACAATGATATGGCACTTGGTAAAATATTCTCTCATGAACTTCAGACATTCTTTTTAAAAGTTATAAAGCAAATTTTTTATCTTTGCGGTTATATTGTTTTCAGGCGAGGAGGGTCTTGCATGCTTTGAGAGGGATCTGGCAATTGAAATCATTAACTCAAGGTCAACCGATTAAATGTGAAGCAACCTCCACCTTGAAATATATGAAGACATTAGTTTGTGTACTGTCTCAGGTTTAGTCAAGACGCGTTCATATGTGTGAGGAAAACATAATTGTCAATCAACTCTTTTGGAAGTTTAAGAAAGAGCTCCGCAACATTACATGGCACCAAGCGAGATATTACAAAAGATACCTCATCATTTGAGCAAGTGTGTGTTGTTATACCAAGCAAAGTTGCTCGCTTTGTTGGACCTGACATTCAGATGTGTCATATATTTTTAACTTTTAATTGTAGTGTCTTTGTTAGGGTTGAATGCCTTCAGCTGGGCAAGATTAGTGATTTAATTGCCAGGGTGGAACTGTCGGGCAGCTCGGATAAGTGAGTCTGGGGGCATGGTGTGGGTGGGAATTATACAGTTGCATCTTGCCGAGCATTATTATCAATTTATATGATCATGCTGTTCCATTTTATCCTTACCCTGGGCTCCAAAAACTGAATGTATCTTCTAGGCTGGGTGTCCAAGACAGGCTAGCGACAAAAAGACTGAAACGTCACATTCTTCAAGGGTCTTCAATGTGTCGACTTTGTGGATAACAAGAAGAAGACGCAGACCATTTGTTTTCATCGTATTACGTGGTGACAATTGCTTGGCAAAAGGTTAGTATGAAACACCCTCAACGCATTTTAACCGAAATCGTCGCATAGGAAATATGAGTCATTAAATTTCTTTTCTTGACAATCATACAACTTATTAATAAGCCATTCGAATCGACTTGATTTAAAACCTTTTACATTATTCATACCTAATAAAGAAAATTATATTACAAATGGTTTCCAACATGTGATCACATCCCCGTACAATCCTTGATCTTAACTCGACCCTCGATCACTAGTCCGTCATGAATATCTGACTAACCTACGGTCACCCAACACGTTAATAATTGGTGACATCATATACATTAGTATAAAGACATAAAAATATACATAACCACTTAGCAATCTATCATTTTATACAACTCCGATATAATATTCTTTTGAGTTCATTCTTTACACCGAGCATCCAATCTTTGTAAGCCCAATACTTACGTATCTGCATTCCGGTTCCATTCTCAAGGCACACTATTAGTAAAGTGACTATTCAAACATGTTAGAGCCATATATATAAGCATATATACAAGATCCTTTCTTTCATGCATAAGAAATCCTACTTCATGGATAAGTACCTACACACGTATGTTCATACACATTTCATACCTACATACATACATGTATACATACTTACGTACATACATACATACTTACATATATACATACTAACACACATACGTACATACATGCTTACATACATACATACATACATACATACATACATACATGCATACATACATGCATACATACATACATACATACATACATACATACATACATACATACATACATACATACATACATACATACATACATACATACATACATACATACATACAAGCTTTATTCCTTTGTGCACATTCAATCTCATTTAATACATACGTACATACTTTCATATATGTATACTCATACATCTATTTACATACACTCGAAAACATACATGCAAACATAAACAAGTCTATATTTACATGCTTACATACTTACATATAGTTATATAATGCATATAACGTAGTTAGATAGCCTTCACACAAGTTTGGAGTTGAAGAATGCGAAAAATATGAAAGAACCAGCGATTGGCGCAAGAAGAAACCAATCTGGCGCAACCTTGTGCCAGTTCTGTCGCAATACAGAAGACATCAGTTAGGGGCGCAACCATGTGCCAGGGGGAGCAACCTTGCGCCTGGTTCAGAGCTGCAACTTTCAGCTCAACGAATTTTTACAATTTTGGTCATAACTTTCTCATTTCTTGTCTGTTTTACTATCCGTTTCTTCCTACATGATCGTAATTTGGTCCTCTATCAAATGGACTCAAGATCTAACATCTGAACTACGAAAGTTCTTAACTTATATGCTTTCGGCTTAATATTCATTTATGAATTATTCGACCCGTTCATGTTTTTTTTATCAAACAACTGATATGTTTATACCCAAAAGTCACATGAATGTTATAACTATAACACTTTTACATTATCCGGTGTTCCGTACAATGAGTTTATGAACCCGATTCCTGGTATACGTTAAACTTATTCATTTCAATAAATTTTACGTAACTGAACTTTATTAGCACAATTTCCTTACATGAAATTATTCCTGTTGGTCATGTCTCAAACCAAGTCCTTTGCCCATTAACCCGCGTCCCCGTCTCTCAATTAGCGCACCTATGAGAAATTCTACCCGTTACCCAGATTATAATACCGTCGTCTATACTTATTCAACCATTTCGTAATGAAATAAATTCTTGTTTTGACCCGTTGGTCTACATAGCGAAAACCTTCTCTTCTATATAACTAGATCCTAATAGGCTTCGATTATCATGCTTAATTGAATAGCACATAACTTTGCTTAAATAATCTAAGAAGTGATTCGGAAACCACTTACTTAATACTACTTATTTGATATCATCCTCAATAACACATTTCAACATAACCTTTAACAATTATCATACAATTAATTCCATTACTACTAAAGAGGGATTCCGGGAGTTTACTTACCTCGTGCGTCCGAATTTACGCATAGCTTCCATGTTTACTTTTGACCCGTTAGCCTTTCCGTGCTTGAGCTTTCCTTGATATGTTCCTATTATCTCCTTCAATTGCATCCATTCAATGATTAGTATGCATAATCATACGCATCATTAAGCACGCCCTCATTCACGTGTAAATTGCTTAATGAGTTCAACATGTATCGATATTAAAAAATGATCATCTTCATTACTACTTAGTCGATATTCCATACAAGTGATAACATATACTAACCTATACTAGGCATTTCATCAAACACTTGGTGTGCGTACTATCTATCAAGCCTAGTGTACAAGTAACTCAAGAACATTCATACCATTTCTTATCAAGGTCATCACATTCAACATTTTTACATAATTTTCTTTCTAATTCAGGTTCATATAACATCAATCTACCCTAATCATCTTCACATACCAAAACTACAACTAACTTAACACATATTCCATCAACATCTCCATGGCATTATTACATACAAGTGGGTTTACATATAACATCAAAATAATCAGAAATTCTAACAAAATTCCAGTTTCATAAGGTGATTCTAACACACATTCATCCTAAATTTCATATATGATCACAACTTTCACAAACCCACATCATCAAACTTTACTTAAACCACAAAATTTGACTTACTCGATATTGGAAACACTTAAGGGATCATCATTCTTGGTTCATGCATACAATCAGCCCTCGATTCCCTTTTCAATTTGATGATTTCTTGTGGGATAGGGTTTACACACATTCCCCTTCCCCTTTCTCCTGCTTGATCGCACGCACACACCTAGTGTGTCGCAACCCCCGTCCCCTAATTACCCGGGAACGGGCGGCCGCGGCCAGTTTCGGTGGTATCGGTGTTTATCATTTTGGCAGCGGAAATTACATCAGGACCGTAGTTAGGAATTATTTTATCAGAGTTAAATACCAAGCTTTTATAATATTAAACACATGGGAAATTCCTAAGTTTAAAGTACACACATTTTCATAGGGATAAACCCTATTTTATTTAAATAAAAACATCTCTTTACTTAGGTAACTTTTATTGCCACTTTTCCAAGCCTTCAGTGCTGTCCAGCTGGCTTCTATTTGGCTTTCATATTTTATTACCTGAAACACGTTTAAAAACATTTTGTTAGTGGGAAATACTGGTGAGTGAATCCCAGTTTAATCAAGGCAGGTAAAACCGTTTTACAGTATTGAGGGCGATCGCGCAATTACATTTGTTTCCATCTACTTTAATTACCACCCACGGTACTATTAACCCGACTTGTGGTCATGTTACTACTCACAATGTAGTAATAAATTTTGTATACAAAACCCCAACATACCGACGATAATTGTAGAATACAAATACTCAATCATTGTTTAATATTATGTAAATTATTTGAGGTTTTGTAAAAACAATTTGCAAAAAGGAGGATTACCCACATTGCTATCTGAGGGGTTTCTTTAAGGATTTCCTGGTGCTTATCTATTAATTACACAAATGCACACGCGTTAGTATAATAACCCAATATTTACATTAGTAATACCCTCCCCGAGACGACATTCCAACGACTACGTCGGGCAGAACCACGACCGCTGTTACGGAACCCTAGATCAATCGGGCAGCTTATCTAATAAGTAACCGGGGGTTATGATACTTACAACGAGGCAGAACTTCGTTATTTAGGGGGTATTATGCCCGAGTATAGTGTATACTACGTAGAAATTGGGAGAGAATTCAAAAAGTTGAGCGAGTTGGACTGAAGGCCGATTAAAGCAATTTATAGGGCTTGTCTGACGGTCTCTCGTGCCCCGTGGCGGAAACAAGGACGTCCGTCGCGCCCCGGGTGAGGGCGGGTGGCCAGTGCTCGTGCCCCGCACGGCCCTTAAGGGCTCTGTCGCGCCCCGTCAGGAACCATAAATTTTTGTTTTTATTTTTAAATATATAAGGGATTTTGGGCTTGGTTTTCGCATACGAGGTATATTTTAAGACATATAGGGACATTTTAAAACATATTTAGAGTGTCGGAATTATTTTGGAAGGTTGTTATATCCTCCGCACCTTGTTTTAGAACTCATCCTCGAGGTCTACTGGAACAGGTGTGGATATTTCCTTTGCATTTCTGATTCAAGCTCCTATGTGTATTCTGGTCCTCTCTTGGAGTCCCATTTCACTTTGACCAGAACTAATCTTTTATGTTTGAGATTCTTGACCTTTCTGTCTTCAATCTGTAGAGGCTTCTCTACAAATTTAAGCTTTTCATTACCTCTATATCCTTAAGAGGTACTATCAATGATTCATCAGGCAAGCATTTCTTGAGGTTAGATACATGAAATGCATCATGTATTCCTGCCATTTCCTCTGGCAGTTGTAGCTCATAGGCTACAGGTCCTATTCTTTTAATAATCTCAAAAGGTCCAACAAACCGGGGGCTTAACTTTCCTCTTTTGATGAATCTTACCACTGTCACACCCCTTTCTACGACGGAAGCACGAGGTGTGATCATGAAAGGTTCTCATTGCATACGAAGAGTAAACATGCTACATGCTCGTAAAATAACATCAAATACCATAATTTGAAAACATAAGTTTAGCGTTTACATCGCTAGACAGCTTAAAACATTGTCTTAAGAGTTTACAACTATATTTAAAGTTAAACACAAGCGACATCCATGAGCATAAGCAAGACCACGCGCACATCCATCCTAGTTACCTGAAATACATGTGAGTTTTTGGAAAAACGTCAACATAAAGTTGGTGTGAATTCATGCAGTTTTGTATTTCAAGTTTGTATACTTTGTATAAAAACATAGTTGTGAATAAATCAAGTTTTTCTCGAGTACTCCACGTACTTCAAGTTATATATCAATCCTCTTGAGTACCCCACGTACTTCAAGTTATATATCAATCCTCTTGAGTACCCCACGTACTTCAAGTTATATATCAATTTTAGTATGGTATGAATTTTATGTAAATACAGTATTTCTGTAATTATCAGATTGTTAATGGGTTGCAAAGCCATTAACATGTGGCACGACATAGGAAGTCACCAAACCTAAGGCATTTAATTGGTATATTCTGAGACACAAAAGCACTACTCGATTCTCGCCCCGACCGAGTGTGAGGCTGCCAGGCACCCGTTAGATCTAACCTTTTGTTCTGCGGTCTAAGTATGTACACGATTAATGGTGCTTCTGAACACTATTTGTGACACTATTTCTCATAACGCATCCTACTTGGTTCTCGTTCTCACCAAGCGCGTTTCTTGTTATTATTTCTCATAGCGCCTCATACTTGGTTCTCGTTCTCACCAAGTGCGCTTCTCATATTCTTATATTTCATCACACTTGGTTGTCGTTCTCACCAAGTGTACTTCTTGTATTCTTATATTTCGTCACACTTGGTTCTCGTTCTCACCAAGTGTACTTCTTGTATTTATATCATACCAATTATAAATTTTGTACATTTGTACATGTATTTCACCCCCGAAGTTATAAAAACTGAAAACAGTTAAAGAGAAAAGGGGGAGCATGAACTCACAACTTTGCGTTCCTAGCGTCGTAAACTCCACCGGATTTGCTTAATTAACGTCGTAACCTATACGCGTTTTCTTAATGTTAGTCACTAGACTTGCGTCGCACAAGTACAGTCACTCTCTTTTGTGTATATTTTCTTGTGTTAAAAATATTCTTATATTTTTAACTACTTATCTTACTTATATTATTTTCTCTAAAATAAATATAAGTCTTTTGTGTTTTGCACTTTGCACCCGAATTATGTATCTTGTATGTTGTATGTGTATTTTTATATTTCTACTCCTCATGAGTAATTAGTGTATTTTTAAGTCTTAATACACTAGCACGTATAACACATACTATATACACTTAGCACAAAAGTTGGTGATCAAATAATATATATTTTTCTTTCAAAAATATATACTTAATATCCATTTTTATTCTTGAAAAATCACCATTTCTCATCACCAAAAATTAGGGAAACCTTGGTAATACTTTTAAATACATTTTTAGGGAATAAGTTTCTCAAAAACTTATATTTTTCTAAGTGTCAAAATTTCAAAATTTATAAAAATTTTGACAGAGTTTCCCCTAAAAATGGACGTTTCCCATGTTTTCAAAACATGTGTTTATTTTCTTTTAAATCGTCAACAATCATCAACAACAATTATCAACAATAATCATCAACAATAATCATTAATTCCTCCATTTCATGAACTTGAATATTTACAAAAATGTGTAGTAACTTACTAGCACATTTAGTAAGTCTTGTTATCTTTAAAAATAATTTTAGTTTCTTAAAAACTTTATTTTTAAAGAATATGAAGTTTCACAACTTCTAGTCGAGATTTACAAAAATATTTCTTTGTTAAATTTTCTTGTGACACATGTGTCTACACACTTGTTTATTTACTAAAAATGCTTTTAGTTCGGATAAGATCCGGGTTTTAACAAAACTAATATTTTTGCTTGGTTCTTCCGAAAAACCACTTGTAGATCTTTAGATCTACTAGTTTTGAACAATATTTTGCAAGTAAAAATACTTTTACACAAGTTCATGTTTCATGTGTGATAGAGTTTCACCTTTTAACCCTTATATCTTCTAACATAACCTTATGTCATGATCCAAGAACATGACTACATCGGGTTAAATGGTGATCCGAGCTACCACAATCATAGATCGGGTCTCAATAATCATACATTTCGAATACTACATCATTTACACAACTTATGTGCTATTAACCAGCATTTTTTTGTGTTTTATGTAGACTTTAAAGCATCATCTTGCATGTTAACGAGTTTTATCCGATAAAAATCCTTTTAACCACTTAAGATTAGTTCAAATATGAGTTTTAAGCATTATACCTCTAGCTCGAGGCTAGGGAAGAATCTATACGCAAAAGAGGTGGATAAAAGCTAGATAAAGAGGTCCTTCGAACTCCGTTTGCTCCAAGCTTCCTAATACGAGACCCTTAACACTTGTAGATGCTTGAAATATGAAGATCAAGATCGAAAGTATGATGGATGGAATAGGGGTGTTTGGCCGTAAGCTTTGGGAGAGAAAGAGAGAGTGTGATGTGTGAAGTTATGAGATGTGAATGATCTTGATCCTTATGCTTTTCTTATAGACCATGTTAAGGTTTTAACCAAAGTATAATATGTTGGTCAAGTACTAGACATAATCTCCCCCCAAATCTTACAAGATTACATAATCTCTTAACAATATCAAATAAAGATCCTTATGGGGCCACCATGACCGTCCACCTTAAGGAGAGGGGGGGGGGGGGGGGCAAAGTGTAAGTTTGAACCATCTAGTTAGATTATAGTTCAAAACCAAGTATGTAATTAGTTATGATAGTTACTAGATATTTTAGTGAGTGTTATGTTGTTCGGGGACCATAACTAGCTCAGAAAAGTAGGAACAATGCTTCTAGCATTATTTTGGTGTTCCGGGTAATATCCGGTTGTTCGGTTACATACCGATT
>JARYGA010058614.1:0-16644 GCA_030545235.1 Helianthus tuberosus | reverse complement strand
GTTTTTTGAGTGGTGGAAGGTGCCTGACTAACAGCTGTTGAAACAACTGGTCTTTCAACCACTGTTGTCATTACAACAGATGTTGTAACATCTGATGTCTTCTGCTTTTTAGCAGGAGGTGATGCTAGTGAGGTTGTTTTTGGTGGTGAAGTGATTTTTGGTGGTGATTGTGGTAAGGCAGTGGTTCTGGTATGTGTTGTAGTAGTGTGTGTTGAAGAGATGGTAGGTGTTTGGCTGGCAGTTGTTGAAACTACTGAAGTATCAGCAGTTGTTGATACAGCAGGAGTTACAACAGCTGTTTGTGTGGCAGTTTGAGGTTTGGAGCCTTTAGTAGGTGGTTTGGAGGTATGCTTTGTAGGTCTGGATGGTGTGTGTTTGGGTTGCCTCACTTGTCTAGTGGGCTTCTTCTTTTCATCCTTAGAATTTTCATCATTCATAGGTTTAGAAGTACCCTGTGCATTCAGCTCCATGAAAGCTTTCTTCTCCTGTTCCCACCTGGCTTTATCCTTAGCCTGTCTATCCCTTTTTACACTTGCTTCTACTTCAGCAAGTGCATTTGTGGTGACATCCATCTTCTTACTACCATCTGGCAAAGGGATATTTTTAGTCATATTTTCCTTTTCTGGTGCAATATAGAGACCATGTTCTATTCCCTTCTTCTTCCACTGCTTGATTTTCTCCCCCTTTTTGGCATTATCTGGAAGGGGGTTATCAATGAAGAGAATAGTGGTAGGAGCAGTGCCAGTGGTGTGCAGTATATGGGCCTTTATAGCCTTGATGTCAGCTTGGGTGTCTTTAAACCTCGACTCCATCATGTTTCTCAGCATTTGAACATGTATTGCATGCTGCTGATCAGCCATTTGTCTTTGTTGTTGGAGCAGGGGTTGAAATAGATTCCATAACTCATTTGTAGCAGGTGCTTGTGGTGGAGCAGAGGCTTGAGCTGGAGCAGCAATGGGTTGCACCTTTTGAACTTTCAACAACTGTTGCAGCATTTCTTTGATTTCTGCAACAGAGGTATCCAGTTTGTCAATTCTCTCCGTCAATTCTAGGTACTTTAAATCATCACCCAATTTAATGGGATCATCTGATTTCCCACTAACAGTGGTTGTAACAGTGGTTGACTCAGGGAATGTATTCCAATAGTCATCCACTGATGCCCCTTTTTCTTGGTACTGGGGACTTCTTCCCTCAACACTTGACAACCTTTTGATGGTACCAGTGGTCAAAACAAACGCACTAGTGGTTATCAGAGGTGCTATGGAAGGAATGGCTTCCAAGGAAGTCTTATGGATGTAACCACTTTCCAAATGTAAACCAATGGGTTCAACATTTGTAGTGGCTGCTTCACTTGGACTACCACCAAGAGTTACATGTAACTCAAGGGGTGTAACCTCCTTAGGTCTTGTTGGTGGGTTAGCAATGAATGATACATCAGACCTAGTCACTTGTTGGAGTATGTTCTCATTAACAGGTGAGTGAGAAGGACTAGTTTGTGCCTGGTTCAAATCAATAGCATCCAACAATAATTTTGTAGGTGGGGGAATTGTGGAGGTGAGGTTGGGTGTAGAAAGAGAATTTGCCCCGGGCATTGGGCTGTGGATGATGGAAGCAAGTGATTCTAGAGCATCATATTGTGGTATCCCTATTTGTACAACCTGTTCTTTTTTAGAAGAAGCAGGAGGAGTTTCAGGCATAGGTTGAGATATTTGTACCAAATGCTGTGAGGAAGTAGCAGCGGTGGTTTTTTGTGACTTTTGTGCTGTCACTGGCAGTTGCTCTGGTATCTCATCCTCCAGAGTTGCCTTTTTGGTAGGTTTGGGGGGCTTTTGAGATTTTTGTTTTGGCCTTTTGGTGATTTTAGGTGTGGGTTTCAAAGCAGTTGTTGTGCTGCTATGATCACCTTGATCAGTGGGCTCAGCAGCAGATACCTGAGGAGCAGTGGTAGCTGCTAAAGTCTGCTCAGGCACCTCTGCTTGTGTTTTGCAAGGTGTTGACATTCTTGTAAAAGTTTCAGCAGTTAAGCTGTTTATTTGAAAAGATGCACCTTGTTTTATTACAGAAGCATCATCCTTACCAAATTTCTTTTCAAAATAATAGCTTAGAAATCTTGGAAAAAGTAAGAATGGCTTTTTATCAACATTTTTAACCAAATCATTAAAGATTTTCTGGGAGTAATTTAAATTTTCATCTTGAAGAATAGCATATCCCAGGTTTTGAATCTTTAATGGTATCTCATTAAAAGAAGTGGTTTTGTTTGAAACACACATAAGCAGAGTATGGAACAAAAATCTTGTTGCAGGTGGAAAATTACCTTTTTGTAAGGTATCCTTTTTTATTTGTTCTGCATAACCCCTTTCAAGGAAATCAGTTTTTAACTCATTTTTGGGAAAAGAAGTTTTACCTTGCTGATCATTGAGTTCAAAGACTTTCGAGATGGATTGTGGTGTGATTTTGACAGGTTTACCCATGAGAGAAGAGTTAATGGCTATGACATCCTCGCCTTGTTTGTCAAGGGTAATATTCTTCCAAAACTCTCTTTGGGTGTCCAAGTAAATAGGAGCATCTGCTGTTAACAAAGTTTTGTACTTTGATGTAGACATGATGTCAATGATGGAATCGAAAGCATCGGTGGTGCCTGGTTTTGTAAGAAGACCCAGATAATTGTGTGGTGATTTGTATGGGATTTCGATGGGTGTAGCCTTTGGAGCAGCCTTTTTACGAGAGGATTTTGAAGTGGATGTTGCAGATGACTTCGATTTTGTCATTTTGGAGAAGACGATCGAAGAAGGTTGTGAAGAAATTTGAGGAAATGAGATGAAAACTGCTTTGAGAAAGGAATTTTTAAGAATTCAATTCGACAGTAAAACCCTGTTTGGGGTTTTGAAGGGGGGTTTTATAGAGAAAAAGTGAATGCTGACGTGGCAGCGGTTACAAAAGGACTGACCACAATGTACTGTCCACGTGCCAACCCTTGATGAAGAAAAGGACAACTCTTTTTATGAGGACCACTGATGGAACAAGATCAGTGGTAGTAACAATGAGAACAGTGGGTGATTTTTACTATCAGTGGATAGCATATCAGTGGATAAAACACTGATTTTGAACAACAGTGCTTATCAAGGAAATGAGAGAGCAGGGGTTGACTTTCAGCAGTGGGCAGACTTTTAAGTAGAACAGACTTTTGAACAAATCAGTGGTTATGACAGACTTTTAAGGATTTTTAATGAAAAATTCATTTTTAGCTATTTTTAAGGATGAATTTTTGATTTTCTGAAAACATTTTAATGCTTTAATCATAGAAAAACAGGATTTTGCCTGTTATTCCATGTTTAGCATGCCAATCCTAGAGATCAAGCTATCAAAGGTGGATGTGTCTAATGCTTTGGTTAGCACATCTGCCAGCTGATCCTTAGTGGGAACATGATGCAGAGAAATCAAACCTTTTTCATAGCAATCCCTCACAAAGTGATGTCTGGTGTCGATGTGCTTGGTGGTTGAGTGGGAAACTGGATTTTTGATGATATTTTCTGCTGCCTGACTGTCCAACATGAGTGGTGTTTTTAAGGCAGTGATACCAAAATCCAGCAACTGATTTTGAAGCCAGAGCAGTTGGGTTGTACAGCTTGCAGCAGCTATATATTCTGCCTCAGCAGTGGATGTGGAAACAGCTGCTTGCTTTTTGCTTTGCCAAGGTACTAAGCAATTGCCTAGGAATTGGCACCCTCCTGAAGTGGACTTTCTTGTCTTGTCACATCCAGCAAAGTCACTATCTGAGAAACCTGAAAGCTCAATTTTACCATCACAAAAAATTACCTCTGTCTCTGTCTTGTATGTACATGCACAAAAAATTTTAACAAAGTCAAGAGGATTCATATTTTCATCAATATAACAACCCCTCTTAATATCATATTTCATAACATTTTTTGCTGCAAGACACATATATACTCTTCTTCTCATTTCAAAGATCACATCCAAACTTATTTTTTCAAAATTCTTTTCTATTTCATATAACACACCTTTCTTTTTCTTATCATTTTCATACTTGTGTGTTTTAAACTTATTGATGAATTCTCTTGGATAAAATTCTGAAAATCTAGAATCCTTTTTTATTTCAATCAAAAATTCATTCCACTCTGCAGGTAACGCATCTGCAAATTTTGATATCTTTTCATCATTTGACAATCTTATCTCATACCTTTTTAAATTTTTCATTATGCTTTCAAACCGGTTTTCCAACTCATCCAACGTTTCATTCTTTTTACACAAAAAATATTCAAGTCTATTCACCCAAACCTTCTTATTTCCATTTTCATTACTGTTATACCAAAACCCATCAACCCAATTATTTAAACTTTCAAGACTATCGTTTTCCTTTTCGTCAAACATTTTAACCACACTTCAAACAACCTGATGTTTACTCAAGCCGTACAACCTGTAAAACTTTTCAAGCGAAATGAAACTACTTTCAAACGAATTAGAATGATTTCAAACAATTTTACTTGTTGCGGAATAGGTTCAAACGAAATGGAATCAGTTATGTCCAATTCGTGCGAAATGGAAGTAATTTTCACACAAATTGACACTTTGGTGCGAAATAGGTCAACTTCAAACGAAAGGGTTCTCTAAAAGACCATTTCGTGCGAAATGAATGTATTTTCAAGCGAAATAGATCACAATGCTCAATTCGTACGAAATGAATAAATGTTTCACACGAAATGAACTTTTCGTGCGAAATGACACAATGATTCACGCGAAATGGGCTTTTCAAGCGAAATGGGCACACTAAAAATCCATTTCGTGCGAAATGGGAGTTCACTTTGTACGAAATGAATGATGACGTCACACAATCGGCTGGTTTTTGACAAAATTGATCAAGTTTTAGGTTGATTTTAGGTCTGATTTTTTCAAGGATTGATTAAAACAGTGTTTTTGGCTTATTATTTGTGAAAATTAGTCCATGTTAACCGTGAAATCTTGATTAATTTTGAAAAATCTTGTAAAAGAAGGTGTAGAAATCAGAATTTTCGGTGCAATCGAGCAAAATCGGTAAGAACTCTTCCTCCTGAGCTCTGATACCACTTGTAGGATCGTTTGTACGTCCAAACGAGTCGTTCAGAAGAGTTCTCGATCAATACGAGAGGCGGAAACAAACATATTGATGTTGAATCAGCTTGATATACACATAAATTGTCTTGTTTATTGATTTGAAAGCGTTATACAGGCTAGAGACACTTCGGCAGCACCTCGGCTCCCGGAATCAAAAGTTACAAATGATTTGAATCAAGGCACTATTTATAGGCAAGCCATTCCGTGCGAAATGGATATCTGCCCATTTCGTACGGAATGGACATGTTCATTTCGTACAAAATGGCATTTCCATTTCGTACGAAATGGCTGCATCCCATATGTTTCTCGTTTTTCTCGATCTTCGTCCCTGATCTATCATACTAGTTACAAGACTCGATACAAGATGAAGTCGACAGACATATGCACCAACAATGATGAGAATGAGAATGAAGAAAATGAGGATGAAGAGACTTTGATTCAAAGGATTGTGGCTGAAGATATAGAAATCCAGAACATGATGCTTGAAGTTTTTGCATCAGGGAGCCATGCTCTGATCAGAGCACTAACACAGTATGAAGACAATGTTGCTGATGAAGAACAACAAAACAATGAAACTAGGGAGGTATGTTGTTTGAATACTAAGTTTAATAAAAAAAACACAAAACACCATACTTAATAAAATCCATTGTTCTATTTAACAGGCAATGGCTGATAAGTTGGATGGGGCATACAAAGAATTGGAAGACTGTTACAATAAAATGAGCACATTGTTAAAACAATCAAAGATTGAATATCCAACCAGCCTCTTGGTACACATTAAATACTCACAATGTCTGACATTGTTGGAGAACATGTCAAAATTTGTTGATGAAAATGCCAAGGAAGTGGCAGCTGAGAGAGAAGAAGGTAAAAATGAAGGTGAGGTTGAAAAAGAAGTTGAACGTGAAAAGGAAGTGGAAGTAGGAAGCGAAAATGAAGGAGAAGGGGAGGAGGAGATGGCTGGAAAACAAAACGCCATTGAAGTGGAAATAGTTGATGAAAACGCCAATGAAGTTGAAAAGGAAGGAGAAGGGGAAGGGGAAGAAGAAGGGGAAGGAGAAGGGGAAGGGGAAGTAGAAGGGGAAAGGGAAGGAGAAAGGGAAGGGGATATGGCTGGAGACCAAAACGCCAAACCCTCAATAGCTACACCAACCCCCATAAATGATGATGCTCATCATGAAGATCAAATGGAGACTGAGGGTGGTGATGAGAATACTATATTCTCAGATGAAGATATAAACAAAAATGATATTGAAAGCTGGGATTGTGATTTCAAGACACTTGAATATCAAATTTCCAGATATAATGGGGAAAAATAATTAAAAGGAGTATTGCAGAAGGTTTGGAACTGTCGGGACAAGAACTAATTCAAATGATTGAACTAAAAGAAGGTTTAGATTGTCCAAAGATGGTGGATCAAATAAATAAAGCTATAAAAAACCACCTGCACCCTGCTGAAGAGACCCCAAAAATGCCTGTATTTGATAAAACACCAAACATCCCCCCAACAGAAACACAATACAATCAGGGGTTCATGGCTGAACTAGAAAAAACTAAAGGGGAGAAGGTGAACAAAAGTGTTGACCAGCAAGGTGCAGTGGTTGATAAAACGCCATGTCAGGAGCCACCATCTGCAGGTGGAAAGAACCTCTTGCAAACTTTTGAAGATGAAGAGACACCCAAGAAACCCCAAGATGAAGACGCCAACAACACATCTCCAACCAAAACGCCAAACATGGCAGATGTGCAGGAGAAGGGTGATGAGGACAAAACTCCAGACATCACAAAGTTGATGCAAGATAACACAATTTTAAACCGTGGAAAGCTGTCTGGTGATGAAGAAGCTAACCAAGATGATGAAGATGAAGAAAATAAAAAGGAAAAGTCTGTCAAAGAAAAGGAGAAGAGAGAAACAAAAAAGAGTTTGGCATGTTTGTCACCTTATGTCAGGAGGCAAGTGGTTATACATGCACCAAGGGCGACCCATGAAACCAACATTGCCACATACATATTCACTGGATGTGGAAAAATGGGAGTATGTACACTTCTCACACCTAAAAACGCAAAACTTTGCATTTGTTACGTTAAATGTATACATGCATATGCATGTAAACACCCAAAACGCTATGTCATATATTAGAATGAGTTTGGATAACTAAAACGCCATGAATTGAATAATTAGCAAATAGTAACCATTGAAACATAAACGACATTTCAAAAAAAGGTTAAAAAACGCCATTGAAACAAGTAAAAAAAAAGAACAAAACGCCATATCTGTTAAATATTGGTAGAACGCCATTGAAACATAAATGCCATTTCAAAAAAAAAATACTTTGAAAAAAAAAACGCCATTGAAACAAGCATAAATAACAAATCGCCATTTCTATCGAAATTTTGTTTGGAACGGAATCATAACGCCATTGTTAAGGGGAACGCGGGCAAGACAATCGTACCCCTGCATATCCTTTAGCGCCCCCTGCCACGTGTTCGAGCAGGATCCGTTCTCACTGTTTTCGCACTTCCAGCCGTTTTCCCCTGATCCCGTATATATATATATGTGTGTGTGTGTGTGTGTGTGTGTGTGTATAGGGGAGGGGTTCAATTAAAAACCACTAATTAAAGTGAAAACTTGAAAACTAACTAAAAAAACCTAAAAAACATGCCAATTTTTTTTACAAATTTTCGCTACTTTTTATATATGATAAAAACTTTTTTTTCAAAAAAAAAATTGTACAACACATGTGCATTATTGCACATGCGCACTACAATTTTGTTTTTTGAAAAATGTTTTTTTATATATAAAAAGTAGCGAAAATATACAAAAAATTGTAAAAACCAATTTTTGTATGTTTTTAGTTAGTTTTCCAGTTTTCACAATAAAAGGAGTTTTCGCTTGAACTATCCCCTATATATATATGGGATGGATTTAGAGAAAACGATGGAAAGTGTGAGAACGGTGAGAACGCTTATGGATCGTCCGATCTAGACAATCTATGGACTAGATTGGCGCGGTGGCGTTTTCGTAAATAACACCAATTCTATTAAGTGGACGCGCTTCGTTAAGGGTAAAAGGGTTTTTAGACTTCTCTACCAAAAACGTCAAACTAATGAATAAAACGTCATTACAGGCCAAAACACATCCTATATAAACAAAACATCTCAGACATTCATTAAACACACCCCGAACCGGAAACACCATATTTACTACTATATACCATTCATTTTAGAAACGCCAAAAAACCCAAAACATCAAACACACCCACTCAAAAACGCCATATTTTACTATATACCAGTCATCTTAGAAAACGCCAAAAAACTCAAACATCAAAGATTCCAAAAATCGACGTTTCTTTTAGATACACTATTTCCTCAGTAAAAACGCCAAAATGGCAAACATCGTTTCTTGTATATTCAATATTGTTCTACGCGAAGTTTCGCAGAATGCATTCTTGGCTGAGGTGCTGTTCAATAACATTTTGCTGCATGAGATGGATAAATGTTCAACAAAAAGATGCTGGTGTCAGAGTTATGTCATTTTTTGTGTTTTGTATTTTGTCCTTCCAAACGGCCACAAAAAACCTAATTCAACAACAAAAACACAAAATGAAGCATGCCAAAGTCAAACCGCCAGTGAACATGTTTCAAATAAGAAAGAGACTGATGACGGTGAAGATTTGGAAGATGAATTGTTTCTATTTTTATTTTTTTAATTTTCTTTTTCTGTTGTTTGTTATGTATTTTCAGCTAAGAACAAAAAATACATTATTTTAATAGAAACGCCAAACAGACATAATGATTGTAAAACGCCATCATGCCATAAAACGCCAAAAACTCCCAAACAATAATAAAAGTAATTTGGACAAGTATTATTAAAAGCTAAAAATGAAAAAAAAAACGCCAAAAACCACTTAAAGCCATTAAAAAACGCCAAACTTGAAAGATGACATGTCTATCACCCTAAAAACTCATAAAAAGCTGAACAAAAACAGTAAAAATACACACAGTAACTGAAAAGACGGCTACTTTATTAATATCATTTATTATAAATAAAATCCAGCCTAAACTACGCGCCAAAAACATCCTATAAGAGAGACGTCTCTGCACAATCAATTGATCACACCCAAAAACAACGCCATGTTTCCTAGAAACCACTCACTTTAAAACGCCAAAAAAGAGTTAAAAAAGCCACAGATGGAAACCTCGTTTCTTCTATATTGAGTATTGTTCTGAATGAAGTTTCACTAAATGGATTCTTCTCTGAGGTGGGTATCTCTATAAGCTTTTGCTGAATGAGATGGACAAATATTCATGAAAAAGAGACTGATGACACTAATATGTCATCATGTCACTTTGTTCTTGATGGATATATTGATGGCATGAAGGGATCAATACATTTGAGCAGGCGTTGATCTTCAACATGTCTCCAAACAAGTATATATCAAACCACAATACAGGATGCTACTAAAAATAAGCATCTTCTAAAGACGGGCATTATGTAGGAAAATAAGGATCTAGATAAGGTATTCAAAACAGGTTCAAAATGCCAAAAGGTTAAAGTAAAAGAGGCTGATGACAGTGAAGTATTGGATGAGAAATTAGATTAGAATTTTTATTTTTTTCATTATCTATTGATTGTTATCTAATTCTCTGTTGTTTATTATCTAATTCTCTACTAATAAAAAAATTGAGTATAAAACGCCAAAAACTACAAACACCAAAACGCCTGATAGTATGAAAACTGTGAGAACGGATGCTAGGAAAGCATGTTGTTGCTATATAAAACGCCAAAAAATGCCAAACAAAGTATTACTAGAAAAAACAACACTAATTGATAGATGAAACTGAATGAAACAGTAATTGCAAAACAGTAAAATGAAGAGACGGTAACATTATTGCCAAACATTTATTATATTAAAAGCCACTACATGGAAAATTGAATTTGCTTATCTTTTCAAAACGCCATAATTGCCTGTCACATTATAGGCCTGCATCCTATATGGCCAACAATTGATAGAAAAAAAAAACATCAAGAAAATTACTGATGTTTTTTTTTTACATTATAGGCCTGCATCCTACTTGGAACAACAATCAAAGCCATACTTAGTTAAAACGCCAAAATATTTACTATGCTCCTGATCTAAAAAACAATAAAAAACGCCGCGTATTTGTTAAACGCCAAAAAATGGAGAGGTGATGTGAGACGCGTTTAAAAAAAGAATATAAAAGGACAAAAAGCCCCTCCGCCCTTCACTATGTCGCATGACACGTGGTACACTAGAATCCGTTCTCACCGTTCTCACACTTTTGGGCGTTTTCTCCCGATCTCGTACCTATATATATATATATAGGGTTAGGTTAACGTACAATATCCCTTATGGTACAATATGTACGCGCTCATCTCAGCCGTCAGATCTTCATCCCACATTGAAATCGCATGTTGGTTTTTTGTAACAATTTCGCATGTTGGTTTTTTAACATGCGATTTCATCAAAATTACCAAATGCGAAATTGTTACAAAAAACCAACATGCGATTTCATCAAAATTATCACATGCGAAATTGTTACAAAAAACTAACATGCGATTTCACTATATCGTACGTATTTTACGTTAAGGGATATTGTATTTTACACTTTTATATATATAGTGGGAGATGATCATGAGAAAACAACATATAAATGAGAAAACTAGAAAACTTACTAAAAAAGCCTAAAAAACATACCAATTTTTTTAACAATTTTTTTTTATAAAAAAGTCGCTATTTCTTATATGTAAAAAAATTTCAAAAAAAAAAAAAAACTTGTACTGCACATGCGCAATATATGCGTACTACACATATGCATTACATGCTAAAAATTAGTTTTTGAGTTTAGTTTAGCTTTTAGGGTTAGGTTTTTTGGAGGTTTAGGATTAGGTTTTTTTTTTTTGGGTGGGGGGGGGGGGGTGGTTTAGGTTTTTTTTTTCGGGTTTATGTTTAGGGTTTAGTTTTAGGTTTTCGGGAGGGAGGTGGGGGGTTTAGGCTTTCGGTGGTAGGGTGAATTTAGGTTTTTGCGGGGTGGGGGTGGGGGGAGGGGTTTAGGTTTTGGGGGGTGTCGGTGGGGGGTGGGTTAAGTGGTTTAGGCTTTCCGTATTAGTGCACATGTGCAGTACAAATTTTTTTTTTTGAAAATTTTTTATATATATATAAATAGCGATTTTTTTTATAAAAAATTGTAAAAAAATGGTATATTTTTTAGGCTTTTTTAGTTAGTTTTTTGGTTTCTTCATTAAACTAGTTTTCTCATGATCCATCCCCTATATATATATAGGGGAAGGCTTAAATAAGAACGCTAAATATTGTGAGAACCGTGAGAACAAATGGAAAAACCGCGAGAACTTTGTCAAAAACAATTCAAATTCGATTTTTTTTACACTTATCATTATTGTTCCAATACAATGTTAGAAATTAAATTTACATGTTTAAATTTACATGTATTCGTAAATACTGAAAATAGTTAATTACATAGTTAGTCCCTGTGGTTTGCACAAAGTAACATACTTATGTACTAATAGTTTAAAATCACATTCTAGGGTATTAACTTTTTATTTTGTAATGTTTGGAGGTATTAACGTTATTTGTAGGTTTAAAATCACATTCTATTAGTACCTAAGTATGTAATTTTGTGCAAACCACATGGACTAACTATGTTAATACCCTAGAAGTTAATACCTCCAAACGTTACAAAATGAAAAGTTATTAACCTAGAAGGTGATTTTAAACTATTAGTACCTAAGTATGTTATTTTGTGCAAACCACAGGGACTAACTATGTAATTAACTCTATTGAAAATTTACACATGTGTTAGTTTTCTCATTTACACATGTATAAAAATTTTAATAGTGAAAGAAACGGCTTAGAAATTTGAAGTAAAAGATTGAATCTCATTTCTTATGCACAAAAGTTAAGAAAAGTAAATATAAGTATTAGAGACTGTTTACCCCAAGATTTCTTGATTAGTCATCATGACTTGAAGCGGGTTCAAAAGATCAACTTTCTGAGGTTTTTACTATCTATTACCATATGTATTACCCGAAAGTAGATTGATAAAAACGTGTGGATAGCTAGGAACACTAAGGTACACAAAGGATTCGTAATACAGATTATGTAAATGTATTTCTATGTGTATTAAAAGAATTAGGGACTTTAAATTGGTAGAAATGATCAAGTAGTACTTCCCACGATTCCGATCCAGAGTATACTTCTATTCACCGATTAAGTAAATAACTATCAAGAACAAATTAATCCTTTAACTTTGTTTATAAGGTCCCTTTTTTTTGAGAAAGGAGAATAGGAACGAAAAAAATAGAAAAACGGAATGGAATTGCGATTTTGAGAGGAGAAATGAATTATTTGATGTTGTAAATTATTTCTTTGATGTTGTATTTTAATTACATTGAAGTTTGTATTAAAATATTGGTTTTGATTGGTTTTCTCATTTATTCTCACGGTTCTCACAATATTTAGCATTCTCAAGATAACCCTCCCCTACATATATATATATATAGGATAAGGATCCGTTAGGAACCACCCTTTATTGCAAGAACCGCGAGAACCAGTGTGAACACATGGCAAAATTGTAATTATGTGGTATTTATTAAAAAACACGCGCCCCTCTTCTCACCACTATGTTCACGATCTACAGCTTTTAATATTAGGGTTTCATTCATCAGCTTCAGCTTTTAATATTAGGGTTTCATTCATCAGATCAGATTGTTGTATACATTGACGACGACGGCCGACAGCGTTAACGTAACTCACCGGAGTTCACGATGGTGACATCCAGGCACGGTGTTTCCGGCGGCATTCACAACGAACAACCTACCATTCACACCCTCTACATGGCATCATCTGATTCATCACGTGTCGATCCTCACACATCTGATGTTCCTCCTCATACATTCTCTGATAATCCTCCTCATACATCTGATGCTGACATTGTTGGTCCATCTGCTGATAATAGAATTGATAGTCACAAGATACCTACAAATACAGAACATCAAGAGTTGAAAATCATTCGATTTGTGACTAAAGGTATTATGTTGACAGTAAATGAGGTATATACTTTGTAAATCGTTATTTTTACTGTAAATGATGTTGTATTAAATTATATGCACATGTGCATTATGTTTACTGTAAATTATATGCACATGTGCATTATGTTAAAAATTATACTATATCGTTGATGTATGTATTGTGAATAAGTGCCTTATGGATAACTATCCAATTATGTACAAAATGGCAGCAAACAAAGAGTCTTGGGTGGTGGACAACTACAGAAAAATAGGGGAGGTCACTGTGTGAGATTGGCAATGGAAGAACAAGCCGACAACCAGGGAGGCATCAGTGGAGTATATGCAGCTTTTGGCACTGCTGAAAGACACCCGAATGAAGACGGGTCAATATGGGTTGGGTTGGCACTCGGAAAAATAAGTCTACTTTCAATGTTAAACCCGTTAGATAGGTTTTGTGTGTCACAAGCGGGGACCCGTCGAGTGGCTTTGTAATGACCTAGAACGGTTGGGCTACACCTAAAGCCAATATGTTAGCATGGAAAGGCGTCGAAGGCAGGTTACTGACATAGACAGAGCTGTAAAAAAAGGGAATTCATATCAACGACTCATTGTTCCCAGGTTGCGGATACGAGCAAGAAACTGTTGAACACATCCTCATTCCGTGTTTGATGTCGAAAACGCTATGGTGGATGGTCAGAGCATGGCTGGGAGTAAAAGAATAAGGCTAAAACCTAAGCTAAACCGTAAAATCCTAACTCCTAAACTCTAAACCCTAAAGCTAAAAAATAAGGCTAAAACCTAAGCTAAACCGTAAAATCTAAACTATAAACCCTAAAAGCTAAACCCTAAAGGCTAAACCTAAAGCTAAACCCTAAACCCTAAAACTAAACCCTAAACCCTAAAGGTAAACCCTAAAGCTAAACCCTAAGGCTAAACCCTAAAGCTAAACCCTAAAAGCCAAACCCTAATATATTTAGGGTTTAGGGGTTATGATTTAGGGTTTAGAGTTAAGATATCTTAGTTAGGGTTCGACGAGCCGGTTCCAACGCCGCTGGAATGAGTCCAATCGGAGTTCGTTTGAGTCGGTTCCCCACTGTTCCCCACTTTTCTAGTGTTCCCCAATGAACCTCACACTATATATATATATATATATATATATATATATATACAGGGGAGGGTTTAAATGAGAACGCTAAATATCGCGAGAATTGTGAGAACAAATGAAAAAACCAAGAGAACTTGGTCAAAAACAATGCAAATTCAAAATTTCATTTTACACTTATCATTATTATTCGAATACACTGTTAGAAATTTAATTTACACGTTTAAATTTATGTGAATTCGTAAATAAAGAAAATTTACACGTGTAAAAAATCTAATAAGAGTGATTTTAAGAGGAGAAATGAATTATTTAATGTTGTTAATTGTTTTTTTGATGTTGTACTTTAATTACAATGAGGTTTGTATTAAAAAAATAGTTTTGATTGGTTTTCTCATTCGTTCTCACGGTTCTCGCAATATTTAATGTTCTCAAGATAACCCTCCCCTATATATATAGGGTTATGATTTAGGGTTTAGGGTTAAGAGATCCTAGTTAGGGTTCGACGAGCTGGTTCCAACGCCGCTGGAATGAGTCCAATAGTAGTTCGTTTGAGTCGGTTCCCCACTGTTCCCCACTTTTTTTAGTGTTCCCCAATGAACCTAACACTATATATATATAATACTGTTTCCAAAAACCAAACCATGATATCAACTGTCACACCCTCAAATTCCACCTGTGGGGTTTTACCGCAAGGCGCCTGACAAACCAGGATCCAAGACACTAGCTATATAGAACAACCACTATATGAGTAAAAATACGTTTTTCAAACTAAAGTAAGTTGCGGAAGTATAAAGTAAATGTAATGTAAAGCAGTGCGTCAAAACAAACGCCCAAAAATCAACATAAGTAAATGTATGAACGCAAACACCAAAAATAATTTTAAATGCTATGTTGTGCTCTTAGCCGTGATTTAGTACCTTAGCGACCTGAGAAAGATATGCAAGAACAAGTGTCAACACATAATGATGAGTGAGTTCATAGGTTTTGTTCACAGATGTAAAATAATTCATTGTTTCAGTTTTTTACAGTTTATATTAGTGATTAGCAGTTTCTTGTTATATTTGTAGCTATCTAACCTATACGTTGTCTCACTAAGCGTTCGAAACCGAAGCTGACTGTTTATGCACTGTTTGCCTTTGATTACCAGGTCTATCATTGACTATGGCGATGTGATTGGTAAATTTAACACCCGTTCGACCATTACCGGTCTAATTAGTGCGACTAGCTGGGGTGGGGCTTGTCGGGCCCAGTAGTACTACTCAAAATTCCCTCGCTATAATCCAGTATTAATGACCCAATATGAAAGACTTCCTATGATAGTGTGCACTTTCGTCACCATAACTAATATAACAAAAACTCTAATACTAGTAACGTTACTTTACCATAACGTAAGACATTACTTTACCGTAACGTAATACATGCTTTCTCCCCATGTGTTTTGTCAAAGTTAAAAGTGTGACAACCCTCACAAAACCAGGTATCCGTACAAATTAATTAATATTTAATTAATGCTTAATTACTGTGCTTGCTTACAATTGTGGTTAAACTGCTTCTTGATTTCTGATACATACATATTCATGCATCATACCTTATTACTGTCACTTCATTTATTACACACAAAACAATAGTGACAAACTTGATGCACAAAAGCACAGATAGTACAGTGAGCGGATAACCCAATAAACATGCTGACATTGCCAGCACTAGACAGACATTGTCTCTGAGGCCAGTATGAGCCGGGAATAGATTACTACACTGATAGGGAGTGTAGGGAAGTGAGAATCATAAAACTGCGTCACTAGGCGATAGTTATAGTGCCGGGAAGTGCCTAAAACATACTTTAACTGCAAAATTCTGCACTTTTAAATAAAATTCAGCATTTAAATATGCTAGTATAGTGCAAAAACGGGGTAAAACAATACTAGACACTTTCCAAAGTGTCGGGAATTTATTGTGTTACTAAAGATAATATTAAAGACACTCTAAATACTTATTTAGCACTTTAACGGATCAATATCCAACCGAACAACCGGACTTTACCCGGAACATAAAAATATTGTCAATGACATTGTTTTTCCGTTTCTGAGCTAGTTAACGTCCCCGAATACCCTAACACCCGTTATAATACATAACACACTAGTAACCTATTTAAACCTCTAACCTAACAAACTAAACACTTAACTAGTTAGTTGAAATCAAACTATTAACCCCCCCCCTAACCGAACGGTCCCCCAAGGGGACACACCCCACCAATTTATTGATTATTTAATTGATCATGTTCCATATCTAGATTACACAATATCTAATGGTCACTAGTAATTGATGGTTTATAAATTAGTTTATGGGACTAAGACTTCCATTCATTTCAACACTTGAACAAAAA
>JARYGA010058613.1:0-48480 GCA_030545235.1 Helianthus tuberosus | reverse complement strand
AAACATCGTTGCGTGACATCGTTTGAAAACATTCGTCCAAGTGATCTAGATAACGCTACGACATGTAATGTGATAAAAGCACTTATTTATAGGAAGTACCAGCAGCGTATCCTTCATGCTTTTATCACATTACATACGCCTCATTACCTAATCACATACCATAAACCAATCATCCAAATCGTCCTTGTTACAAATCGTTTGTGTTATAAAAACCAATCGTCCAAATCGTTCGTGTTATAAATCATCATTCAATTGTCTGCGTTTTAATTGTGAAATACAACTTTTGGTCGTTCTTTAATGAATACATTCAAACCTGTGTGACTCGACTATACAACCAAAGGGTATCTTTAAATCGACTAACAAACCACCAAAGGGTTTGTTAAAATAACATATTATGTCGTTACCCACATTACCCCCAAATCCATGGTGATAGTCCGATAACGGGATTTGTCAGATCCTGTGGTACCATAACATACTACTGGTCGGCTTGATCATAGCAAATGAATGTCATTCGTATTTTGACTAATGCACTAATAAGTTCGTCCACATTATTGAAATCGTCGTGTTTTATATAAACCATAAACTTTGTTTCTAAAAACTTGAAATCAATTTAGCACATGTGAGTCACCCCAAAACAATTGAAATCATAAAAGAGGGGAGCTATGTACTCACTTGGGATTGCTAAGTATCCTTGAATCAAGTGAAGTATCAAAGCTTCAAATGTGTCCTATTGTGTCCTAACATCGGTATCTATGTTATAGCGTCGGTATATAATCGGAGGAATCAGATAGAATGAGGTCTTGTAAACCAAATGAGTGTTGGAACTCATATAAAATGATTTAACAAAGTCTACATTCTGATTTGGAATGAATCTTAAGTGCTTGTGACCCGTTATGACCCGTTAAGGTAGTTTATGCTACTTTAACGTGTCATTTGCGCAATTGCACGTTCGGATGGTCTAACTAGTCCTATGATAAGTCTTATATGCCTAAACATGTTTGATAATGTTGCATAATCAGTTTAAGTGTCAAAATTTAGGTTACATAGGCTTAAATGGAATTTATATGCAAAAAGGGAATTTTGGTCATTTTCCTAATGCATATAACTACCTATCATACAACTAATCAAACGAAGTGACCATAAGGTATAACCTCGGAAGGTTATTCCCTATATAACTATGGTCACAATATATGTTTCGTCGGATCCTAATGATCGACCAAACGGGTCGGGTTCGAAAGTCTAAGCGGTTGTCGAGACCGCTTGACTTACGACCCTAAACAAGCACTAAACTATAAGTGACGAGTTAAACATGTTAAAACATGTTTAACTAAGTTAGAAAACTGATTTGGTATCAAAACAAAGTGTTTTGATACCCGAAAATAGTTCCGTCGCAAAATGCACATAATCGTACATTTTGACCGAAACTTTGACTCGTCACTCCGACTAGTCAATGTGGTAATCAGTAGGTATAGTCGCAAGGGACTACAACCATCGTGATTACGATCACGTTGCAAAGTTCAATTGAACTTTGAGTTGACCAAATCCTGGTCAAGGCTGAAAGTCAAACACTGTTTGACTTTTAGCTTAAAATAAATAAACAAGCCAAGGAAGAACACTTACAAGTTTTCTTAGATGAAAATATGACTAGAAAAACTCAGGTAAGAGGCCTCCAACAATGTGGTAGCCTCTATTTTGAGTTTATAGAGAAGAAGAAGGAAATGAGCAAGTTTGAGGGTTGAAGATCATGGGTTTATATAGTTGTTCTTGAACTTCTAGGAACATGACAAGTGTTAATGAGTTTTTCAAAGCATGATCTCCACCATACATGTGTTAGGGACTGATTAGAGGACTTGGAAAACACTTAACTTGGTCCTCAAACAAAGAAACAACTAGCCAAAACCATCAAACCAGCAGTTTTAACCAGAAAACTGGTTTTTCCAGCTCTAGGAGTCATGGCCCGCGACCCAGTAAGGTCAGTCTGTCATGGCCCGCCAGCCAGTGGCTGTCCAGAAGTTTCAGTTTTGGCAGAAATGGTCCCTGCAGCTCCGAAACTTGTTTTTCGACGCGTTTAACCCCCGTTAACCCAATTTCAAGGCTTTATAAGGATGTTAAAGTATAGGGGACTTGAAATACACTTGTAAATATCATGGATGTCGGTTCGTTTGGTCGTACGATTGCGTTTTTCGGTTAATTATGACGAAACTCGAAAGAACCCGAAAACGATCCAAATTACGCGACGAATGGTATTTTGCATTCCCATCACTAAAATACAATATTTTAGTGATTAGAAAAATTTTTGGATGTCCGGATATGGTCAGAACGTAAGATATGCACGCATTTGCATACTTTCACAATTTTGACGCTTTTAGTCCCTGTGATCAAATAAGCGCATTTTCGCATACCGAACCCCTCAAAACTTATTTCTAAGCTATGTAAAGGGTATTTAGGGTAGTTTTAGCTTATGATCTTATTCCGGAGTGTACGTTGCTATGCGAATTGGCAGACTTTTGAAGTTTGTCGCAAATAGTCCCTGTGATCGAATAAACTTGTTTTTGCCATACCGAACCCTTCAAAACTTATTTCTAAGTTTTGTAAAGGTTATTTAAGGTATGTTAAGCTTATGTCACTATTCTGGAGTGTATGCCACGTTAAACTGATTATGTTTACGTAATAGTTTGCATATAACTTTCCAGAAAGTGATTAAGAGCTTGAAATCGAACAAGAATTGAAACGTGAAATTATCAAACATAAATAAACAAATATTGGGATCAAAACACCATGTTTTATTGATATTTGAAATTGTTCTACATCGTACAATGTTTACAAAAGCACTAATGTCACAGGCGTGTTAACAAAAGGTGGACCATGATAAAAAACAAAGTCAATCCATCGCAATACAGTGTCAAAATTCACATCAGCAACGAAAGCAATATGATGAAAAGAGTCATTCGCAGCATAAGTGCATCATGACAACCCATACTAGAAGCATCAGACTTGTTAAGGGAAGTCGTCAAGATATTGGATTGAAACGGCATAACGGCAACCGGAATCGAATCACTAACAATGCAATTATGTTGGATTAATCCCTTCCCAAGCCCCAATGTAGCTATACCAACACCCGAAGTAGCAATGAAAGTAGGGACGCACACATTAAACAAAAACGAAGCATTACCAGAGTAACCTGAATCAAAAGTCGAAGAGGTAACAAGTATGAAAATGCCCTGTGGTTTCGACAGGTCACCAAAACCTAAGTGAGGAATAATTCATTGACGACTAAAAGGTGCATCAAAAAAAAGACAACCACAAACGAAATTAACCTGATCTGGATGTGAATTTCCCATGGAAGGCATCAAATATAGCGGTGTAACAAACCCTTGTTGTCTGTGCCACCCTTCTTATCTCCCAAATACCACATGGATCATCTTTTATTTTTATAAAACTAACAGCATGAATAGAAGGTGTAACATTCTGCTCGATAGGAGCAAAAACACATGGTACAGGTTCCATCAGTGAATTATTACTAGAATTAAACCAAGTCGCACCAGGAGGGTCAGGAATGAGAATATTGCGATTGGAATAAGATGTGGTAATAAAATTCGGTCCAAGATCAAAACCGAAGGTCCTACCTAACCAATCAGCCCCAAAATTCAACCCAGAGCTAACAAGGAAATTAGCAAAACTACCAATGGTGCCAGGCTTTGCATACGCAGCTGCAATAGTGGGTGGGTGTTATAAACAATGGTATGATGATCAACGACAAAAACGCAGAGAAATAGCGACAAAAACGATGACAAAATCTTATTAAAACGAACCCAAAGAATTATCCCCCAAATACCCAATCGGATCTTACAAATTGTAAGATCATCAGCAATACAGAATAAAGATGAAATCCAGATAACAATAGAAGATCAGTCTCTCTATAAGTATAGATTATAGACCACAACAAGATCTTCAATAGACTAATAAACTAACAACCCTAACGAATACTGTCACACCCCAACCGATGGCGGAAACATCGGGGTGCGAGCACTAAGCGTTCAGATTGCTCATGAGATTCCATAACACTATTTGTTTCAATAGAAATTAGATCAAATTCATCATAACATTCTCTAGAAGCAAACGTAACCAACACAAGTATCGAATACAGACCAAAACGAATTTTGTTCAAATTGTTCAAAAGATTCTATGTTAACTAGTGGACCTTTCTAAGCATCTCCTAGCTGAATTCCATGCATTTCCAAGCACCCTATCAGCCTACAACACGTATTAAAATATCAATACAAAAGTATTGGCGAGTATACAAGTTTGATAATAGAATATTAGATTAAAACAACTCATATCCATAGTGTAAACAATAAATTAGTTTCAGCCGTGCTAGTGTCGCAGTCCACGCAGTGATAGCCCAAGTATCCCGATGCTTTAGTGTTTACCCAAGACTCAAGGTAAACTAGAATCCTCCTAACAATACCCCCCGAGAATAATGGGAGAGGTGCATCTCCTATAGCGCTACTATTGTTAAGGCGGAACTACACACTCTGGATTAAACGTCACATAGCACAAAGAGTCAAGAATCAAGAATCACAAGTTTCATGTTCACGTAGGATAGAGTATAAGTTTCAAAGATTCAAGTTTAAGTTTCGTAGAATACATGTTACACCCCAAAAGTTTAAAGTAAAAAGGGGATCGAGTATACTCACAGTGATTGCTTAACAGTCGCAACTGTTATTGGATCAAAGGGAGCTCTTTTTGGACTAGCCTGATTAGATTACAATAAGATAAGGGTCGGGCAGAGTAAGAAGGTTGAATAAAGTGTCAAACCAGTCACTAGATCGGCTGGCTGTCCGATTGGATGGCAATCCGATCAGAGTACCAGTCGATCGGGTGATCCTTGTGTGTGAGGTGACAATGGCTGCCCGATCGGATGGCCATCCGATCGGGGTGCCACTTGTTCGGGTGAAACTCGCCAGTGAGGGACTAGGGTGGCTGCCCGATCGGAAGACTGTCCGTTCGGGTTGCCACTCGATCCGAGTGTTAAGTGCCTTGGTCTCTTCAATCGGGTGGCCTTTCGATCGGACGGCTGTCCGATCAGACCACCACTTGATCGAAGTTTCCAATATTTTGAGTAAGTTCCTAGGTATCAAAGTTTCAAGATAAAAGAGCAAGTGTCACCTGATTAGGGTGGCTGTCCGATCGGACAGCTCGATCGGGCGACCCTTGTTCTTTTTTAACATAATTGTAAATTTTCCAAGTCTCTAGATTAACGCTGACGGCACGACACGTATTGAGACAACGGTAAAACCCCTTAGCACCTAAATCTCTGATCGGGTGGGAATCACCCCTGTTCGATCAGTCATTTGTTTCTAATGGGTTTATGTCGGAATCCGTTGTCATGCTCGTCTTTACCGGTAAGAACCCAGATCAATACCAACTCTAGACTATTCATCAGATCTACAGTTAGTTTAGACCCGATTTCCACCGAGTAAAGTAAAAATTTTGGAAAAAGATGAAGATACCTAAGTTTTATAGGAAAAAGTTTAGATTTAGTGTGAAAACGCATGAAACATCTTAGATTTGAGCTAGATCTTGCTCAGAATGACATCACATGGCAGTTTGTACCACCCCCATGATGACATCACCTTCAAGAACTTAGATCTGAGAGATTTCACGGTGAAAACTATGATTTCAAGCGAGAATCACGTAGAGAATGATGTGTAGATCACGAAAGTACAAGAATCTAGCCTAAAACGTACCGAAATCAGCAAGAAAATGAAGAATTGAAGAGTGCGCGTGTCTGGTCGAGCAGAGCTGTCACATCACTCAAAATGGTGATGTGACAGATCTATTTATGGGGTGAGAGTGCATTAAGGTGGTGCAAGGTGGATAGGGTGGCTGGTCGTTCGAGTGGTCACCCGATCGAGTGGTCATCCGATCGGGTGGTCATCCGATCGGGTGGTCACCCGATCGGACGACCACTCTGGCCAATCCCTTCTTTCCGCGTTCCTGACTTAGATTCGTTTTGCGAGTTATATTTAGCGTTGCGTTGCGTATAGTTTGGGTAAAGTATCTAGATTACATTACAAACCAAAAGTTTCCAAGTTTCATAGATTCAAGAGTCTAAGGAGTCAAGCACCAAATAAGTTTCAAGAGTCAAGAATCATAGTTTCTCAAGCATCAAGAATCAAGAGTCCAAGTATCAAGTATCAAGAATCATAAAGAATCTAGTTTCCATAGTATCAAGAATCAAGTGTCTAGATTAAGTATCGAGTCTCATAGTTTAAGTGTCAAAAATCAAGCATCTAGAATAAAGAATCAAGCGTCATAGTATCAAGCATCAATTATCTATAAGATTCATGCCAAAAGTATCAAAGTATCAAAGTATCAACGTCACATAACTACAGGGACCATAATTAACAATAGGTAAAAGTTCAGGGACTGATCTTGCCAAGAGCCTAAAGTTTAGGGACGCTGGGCGTTACAGTCTCCCCTCCTATAGGAGATTTCGTCCCCGAAATCTTAGAAGAAGACTGCTCGAAGAGATGCGGGTACTTGGCCTTCATATCACTTTTCAACTCCCAAGTGAATTCGGCACCACGCTTTCCTTCCCATCGAACCTTGACAATGGGAATTTTGCTGCACCTTAGACGCTTGACAGTTTGATCCATGATTTCGACCGGTTTCTCCACAAACTGAACAGCTTCATTTATTTGCAAGTCTTCAAGAGGAACCTGTAGTCCCTCGTTGGCTAGGCATTTACGTAGGTTGGATACGTGGAACACAGTATGCACGTTGTTTAGTTCTGGTGGCAAGTCGAGTTTGTATGCTACCTTGCCAATCCTTTCAAGTATCACGAAAGGACCCACATAGCGAGGAGCAAGCTTTCCCTTCTTTCCAAAACGAACTACTCCCTTCCAGGGAGATACCTTGAGAAGAACTCGGTCACCAACAGCAAATTCCAGAGGCTTCCGCCTATTATCAGCATAGCTCTTTTATCTACTCCTAGCCTTGATCAAGTTGTCATGGATCTGAAGAATCTTATCCGTTGTCTCTTGAACAATCTCAGGGCCAGTGAACTTCTTTTCCCCAACCTCATGCCAGCTGAGAGGAGATCGGCATTTTCGCCCATATAAAGCTTCGAAAGGAGCCATCTGAATACTGGAATGGTAGCTATTGTTGTACGAGAATTCTATCAATGGTAAATGTACATCCCAGTTACCACCAAAGTCGATGACACAAGAATGGAGCATATCCTCTAGGGTTTGAATAGTATGCTCGGTCTGTCCATCCGTCTGAGGATGAAAAGCCGTGCTAAGATTCAAGTGCGAACCCATAGCGGACTGCAACGTTTGCCAAAGACGCGAAGTAAAACGACCATCACGTTCCGAGATTATGTCAAGGGGTATGCCATGACGACATATAATCTCATCAGTATAGACTCGAGCAAGTTTCTCCACTCTGTAATCTTCACGAATAGGAAGAAAGTGAGCGGATTTGGTCAAACGATCAATAATCACCCAGATACTATCGTGACCTTTAGAGGTGCGGGGTAGCTTAGTAGTAAAGTCCATAGCGATACCATCCCATTTCTAAACTGGGATCTTGGGTTGTTCTAAGAGTCCAGAGGGACGCTGGTGTTCAGCCTTTACCTTCGAACAAGTAAGGCACTTTGACACATATACATCATTGTCCCTCTTCATGCCAGGCCACCAATAAGTCATACATAGATCCTTGTACATCTTATCGCCACCTGGATGGATAGAGTAACGGGATTTATGAGCCTCGGTCATAATGAGCTCACGGAGGTTATCGCGATCTGCCACCCAGATGCGATTTAGATAATACTGAAGACCATCAGATTTGGTTTCGAGTTGATTCACATTAGCGCCATGAACTTCAACAATTATACTTCCTTCATTTGCTGACGAAAACTGAGCTTCACGAATACAAGTATGCAGACCACTAGAGATACGAATAGCCTTGAAATGGGTCTTACGACTAAGGGCGTCGGCTACGACATTCGCCTTGCCAGGATGATAGCGAATCTCACAGTCATAGTCGTTAAGTAGTTCCACCCAACGTCTCTGCCGCATGTTCAACTCTTTTTGGTCAAAGATATGTTGAAGGCTCCTATGGTCGGTGAAGACCACACACTTTATATCATAAAGGTAGTGTCGCGAGATCTTTAACGCAAAAATAACTGCACCAAGCTCCAGATCGTGAGTAGTGTAGTTTTTCTCATGCACCTTAAGCTGACGGGAGGCATAAGCAATAACCTTGTCCCGCTGCATGAGCACACAACCCAATCCACGGTTCGAGGCATCACAATATACCACAAAATCGTTGTTGCCATCTGGTAGAGTTAACACAGGAGCATTACACAAAAGGTTCTTAAGAGTTTGAAAGGATTCCTCTTGTTCAGGACCCCAAACAAAAGGTTTCTCCTTTTGGGTTAGCTTAGTAAGAGGAACAGCGATTTTAGAAAAATCCGCGATGAATCGGCGGTAATAACCCCCCAGTCCTATAAAAGAACGAATCTCAGACACGGATTTAGGCGTACACCAATTCTTTACTGCCTCAATCTTAGAAGGGTCAACATGAATACCCTGACTACTAACAATATGACCAAGAAATTGCACTTCAGCAATCCAAAACTCACACTTGGAAAATTTAGCATACAGACGTTCACCACGTAGAAGTTCAAGCATAAGACGTAGATGGCGAGCATGATCAGCTTTAGACTTAGAATAAATAAGAATATCATCAATAAAGACTATCACAAAACGATCCAAATAGGGTTTACAAACACGATTCATAAGGTCCATGAACACTGCCGGTGCGTTGGTCAAGCCAAAAGGCATGACTACGAACTCGTAGTGCCCATATCAAGTACGAAACGCAGTCTTAGGAATATCATCTTCAAGGACACGTAGTTGATGATATCCCGAACGTAGGTCAATCTTAGAGAAACAGGACACGCCTTGTAGTTGATCAAATAGGTCATCGATACGAGGAAGCGAATAACGATTCTTCACTCTAAGCTTATTCAGTTCACGATAGTCGATACACATATGGAATGAACCATCCTTCTTCTTGACAAATAAAACGGGAGCAACCCACGGGGAGGTACTTGGACGAATAAAACCCTTATCGAGTAACTCCTGGAGTAGACTGGATAACTCTTGCATCTCAGAAGGTGCAAGACGGTAAGGAGCCCTGGCGACAGGAGTCGCACCAGGGTCGAGATCAATACGAAAGTCAACGGATCTGGGAGGAGGAAGACCAGGAAGTTCTTCAGGAAAGACATCGGTGAAGTCACACACTACTGGAACCTTGCTTATGTTCTTCCCCTTGCCTTTTTGTTCCACCACGTGGGCCAAGAAGGCAGGGTTCTGTTTTTGTAAGCTTCTGCTCGCTTGTGTGCATGACATCAATCTCAGTCCTTTGGAAGGTCGGTCTCCATAGATGATCAAAGTATCACCAGAGGGAAGAGGAAGACGAACAAGTTTCTCATGATAAACAATCTCGGCATGGTTCTTACGCAACCAGTCCATGCCAATGATGACATCAAAACTACCCAATCGCATGGGTATAAGATCAATAGAGAAGACGCGATCGTTAAGAATCAAAGAACAATCACGCACGATAGAATTCACAAGAATTGACTTACCATTAGCGACCTCAACAGAGAATGACTCAGGTAACTTGGAGCATGTACAGTTTATCAAAGACTCAAATTCCATTGAAACAAAGCTTTTATCGGCACCGGTATCAAATAAAATCGAAGCATAAAGGTTATTAACAAGGAACATACCATTGACAACGTCATTGTCATTACGAGCCTGATTTGCATTTAGATTGAACACTCGTCCACGAGCGGCTGGCTGCTGGTCCAGGTTCAGCTGAGGACACTGGTTACGGAGGTGGGTAGTATCTCCACACTTGTAGCATGCACGAACAGGGTTGACTGGCCTGGGGTTCTGCAGAGGAGCCAGAGGTGCTGGTAAAGCTGCCTGAGCTGGGGCTTGTTGAGCTTGCGAGGCCGGGTTAGCTTGACGACAGTAAGGAGTCGTGTGACCATGACGATTACAGTTGATGCACATATGACATGCAGACGCAGCAGGATGATGGTAGTTGCAAGTCGCACACTTGGGATAAGGCCCAGTGTATTGCTTCTTAGCTTCGGGAGCAGCAGGGTTAGCAGCAGCAGTAGCATGAGCAGGTTTAGGAGCATGGTTTGCAGCAGGAGTAATAGCATTACATCCAGAACCCTGGGATTTCCTTTTCTTGTTCTTGCTGCCGCCTGGCTACTGGGTAACTTGATTCGCAGACTTGGAGGGAGCAGGAGTAGCAAACTGCTTATCACGCACACGGTTGTTGTTCAAACTTGCTACCAAACGATAGACTTCCTCAATAGTTTCCAGTTGAGCTGCTTCAATAGAATCACGCATAGCAGGAGGTAGACCATTGATGTACTTGGTTATCATTCGCTTAGGAGTCGAAACCAAGTGAGGAACGATAAGACTCAGCTGCTTAAAACGGGTAGTATAAGCCAGGTTATCATCGCCAACCTGTTTCAGATGCCAAAACTCTTCTTCCAGCTTCAATTGTTCATGAGGAGGGCATAACTCAAGCATCATTAGTTCTCGCACCTCAGCCCATGGAAGAGCATAGGCTTCTTCATTAGAACGGATGTTTATCTCATTCGACCACCACTCCAACGCTCTGCCTTGAAACATCCCAGTAGCACTCCTAGTCTTTAAGTGGTTTGGGCACTCGCTGCTAATGAAGGTAACCTCGATGCTGTCAAACCACTCGAGCATAGCAGTCACCCCATCACTGCCCGTGAAAGACTTGGGGTTGCAAGAGATGAAATGTTTATAGTTGAACTTAGTAGGCTTTTGCTTCTCGGCCTTTGAGTCCACAGAGGATGGAGGAGTGTTTGATCCTTGGAGCTCAGAGACGATCTTTGGCACGACTCGAGCAATCTGGTCGGCCATGAACGACATCATCTTTTTCTGAGACTTCTCTCTGGATTTCCTGAGAGTGTCGGATAGCTTTCGAGAAGACATCCTAAAGATCCAATGAGGGGATCGTATAAGTCTAAATTCATGAAGCCTCACAATATAGATTTACACACAATAGACTAAAACTTAACCAGATTCACAAGATTCAAGTTTCTCATAGATTTCGATACCACAAAACCCACGACCTTCGCATGGCACGTTGTACGAAGTTTGGCAACATGTCAGAAACGCTTATATATAGGAAGTACCAGCGACGTGTCCACCACGCTTCGGGCACATCGCTTCCACCTCGTACTCGGGGTTATGTTACGTGTCGTAGAACACTCCCATCATCTTCATCATCATGGATTCACATAGTTTACAATAGTTCCAAATAGATTCACGTAGATTTTAAATAGATTCCAATAGATTCAATAGTCTCCCATAGATTCAATAGACTCCAATAGATTCAGTAGATTCAATAGATTCACATAGTTTCACGTAGACTCGTGCTAACAATCCATAACCAACGAAACCCCACATGGCACGTGTTACGAAAGTTCTGCAGTATGACGGAAGCACTTATATATAGGAAGTACCAGCGGCGTATCCACCATGCTTCAATCATGCCACGTCCGTCCCGTCGTCAGTGTCATGCCTCGTTAATCACCGCTTTCGATTTCACCACTTCTCAAAACATAGATTAACCAGATAGATTCAACCACATAGATCAACAAGGTAGATTCAATCACTCAACCCGAGCCTACAAAACTATGAATTTCACTTAGCGCGTGGTACGAAGGTTTGGTATCATGCCAGAAACGCTTATATATAGGAAGTACCAGCGGCGTATCCACCACGCTTCGGACATGCCACTTTCCCCCTCGTCTTTGGCGCTAGGCTACATTTCGTATTTTGTTTCTCCATCCACACATACGTAGTTTACACATAGATTTCACTAGAGTACACGATAGACTTAGCATAAGTTTCTCATAGATTTCACAGATAGACCTTCCATAGCTTTAGAATCCCATATTAGACACGGAATTTCGCATGGCACTTGGTACGAAAGTTGGTAACATGCCAGAAACACTTATATATAGGAAGTACCAACGGCGTATCCACCATGTTTCGGACATGTCACTTTCCCCTCGTATTCCATGCCATGTTACATCTAGTGTCTTATAATCACATTATCACATAGATTACGCATAGAATAAAGCCTCATAAATTTAGTTTGATCTGAGATTAGAATTTATGTTTTAGATTGCGGACAACGTGTGATTCGTGTAAAAGCATACCAAATGATAGAAGAATCGAGTTTAAAACCATAAGCATAAAATCGAGGTAACATAAAAGAAAGATAAGCTCATAAAACATAGGATCGTTCTGGATAGAGGAACGGCGACTAACCATAGTGATTCGAACCCCTTTCGAATTGAAGTAACGTGTCTTGACTTACTTAGACAAATATGTCATCAATGTTAGGCCTACGATATTTGTCCCTTTGGTCATTTTACGTACTCAATTGATCGGAAGTTACGAGACTTTGGCGAGACATGAAAATCAAGGAGTGGGACTAGTTATCAAGATCTGAGTTTCACCTCTAACTTGACAACATCGTACCCTAATAGCGTTGGTACCCATCCACAGATAAGACCTACTAGAATAATATGGAGATTTTCCATCAAGGTTTGGATGTCACTCCTGTCTTGAAGGCAAATCTCGTGCAAAATACAAACACCGGTGAACAGTGTTTTCAAAGCATCAAGTGTATATTATGCTAGCCTTAGGAAAGGCATGTAAGTTTAACAGAACAAGTGCTGCTAGGAAGCAGATACGGTAGAATACAATAGTCTTAAACAACAAATAAGAGTCAAGATTCCTAGAACTATAGACTAGGGCAAGTATTCCTACTTATCCTAATTCCCTATAGTTATGGCTCTGATACCAATCTGTCACACCCCAATCGATGGCGGAAACATCGGGGTGCGAGCACTAAGCGTTCAGATTTCTCATGAGATTCCATAATACTATTAGTTTCAATAGAAATTAGATCAAATTCATCATAACATTGTCTAGAAGCAAACGTAACCAACACAAGTATCGAATACAGACCAAAATGAATTTTGTTCAAATTGTTCAAAAGATTCTAAGTTAACTAGGCGACGTTTCTAAGCATCTCCTAGCTGAATTCCATGCATTTCCAAGCATCCTATCAGCCTGCAACATTTAGTAAAATATCAATACAAAAGTATTGGCGAGTATACAAGTTTGATAATAGAATATTAGATTAAAACAACTCATATCCATAGTGTAAACAATAAATTAGTTTCAGCCGTGCTAGTGTCGCAGTCCACGCAGTGATAGCCCAAGTATCCCGATGCTTTAGTGTTTACCCAAGACTCAAGGTAAACTAGAATCCTCCTAACAATACCCCCCGAGAATAATGGGAGAGGTGCATCTCCTATAGCGCTACTATTGTTAAGGCGGAACTACACACTCTGGATTAAACGTCACATAGCACAAAGAGTCAAGAATCAAGAATCCCAAGTTTCATGTTCACGTAGGATAGAGTATAAGTTTTAAAGATTCAAGTTTAAGTTTCGTAGAATACATGTTGCACCCCGAAATTTTAAAGTAAAAAGGGGATCGAGTATACTCACAATGATTGCTTAACAGTCGCAACTATTATTGGATCAAAGGGAGCTCTTTTTGGACTTGCCTGATTAGATTACAATAAGATAAGGGTCGGGCAGAGTAACGAGGTTGAATAAAGTGTCAAACCAGTCACTGGATCGGCTGGTTGTCTGATCGGATGGCAATCCGATTGGATTACCAGTCGATCGGGTGATCCTTGTGTGTGAGGTGACAATGGCTGCCCGATCGGATGGCGATCCGATCGGGGTGCCACTTGTTCGGGTGAAACTTGCCAGTGAGGGACTAGGGTGGCTACCCGATCGGATGACTGTCCGTTCGGGTTTCCACTCGATCCGAGTGTTAAGTGTCTTGGTCTCTTCAATCGGGTGGCCTCTCGATCGGACGGCTGTCCGATCGGACCACCACTTGATCGAAGTTTCCAATATTTTGAGTAAGTTCCTAGGTATCAAAGTTTCAAGATAAAAGAGCAAGTGTCACGTGATTAGGGTGGCTGTCCGATCGGACGGTTGTCCGATCGGGTTGCCGCTCGATCGGGCGACCCTTGTTCTTTTTTAACATATTTGTAAATTTTCCAAGTCTCTAGATTAACGGTGACGACACGACACGTATTGAGACAACAGTAAAACCCCTTAGCACCCAAATCTCCGATCGGGTGGGAATCACCCCTGTTCGATTAGTCGTTTGTTTCTAATGGGTTTATGTCGGAATCCGTTGTCATGCTCGTCTTTACCGGTAAGAACCCAGATCAATACCAACTCTAGACTATTCATCAGATCTACAGTTAGTTTAGACCCGATTTCCACCGAGTAAAGTAAAAGTTTGAGAAAAAGATGAAGATACCAAAGTTTTATAGGAAAAAGTCTAGATTTAGCTTAGATTTAGTGTGAAAACGCATGAAACATCTTAGATCTAAGCTAGATCTTTCTCAGAATGACATCACATGGCAGTTTGTACCACCCCCATGATGACATCACCTTCAAGAACTTAGATCTGAGAGATTTCACGGTGAAAAGTGTGATTTCAAGCGAGAATCATGTAGAGAATGATGTGTAGATCACGAAAGTACAAGAATCTAGCCTAAAACGTACCGAAATCAGCAAGAAAATGAAGAATTGAAGAGTGCGCGTGTCTGGTCGAGCAGAGCTCTCACATCACTCAAAATGGTGATGTGACAGAGAGTGGTCATCCGATCGGGTGGTCATCCGATCGGACGGCCACTCTGGCCAATCCCTTCTTTCCTCGTTACTGACTTAGATTCGTTTTGCGAGTTATATTTAGCGTTGCGTTGCGTATAGTTTGGGTAAAGTATTTAGATAACATTACAAACCAAAAGTTTCCAAGTTTCATATATTCCGCCAGTGACAAGGCTCCAGTCTCTCGTTTAACCAAGAATCAAGTTTCACGAGTCTAAGGAGTCAAGCACCAAATAAGTTTCAAGAGTCAAGAATCATAGTTTCTCAAGCATCAAGAATCAAGAGTCCAAGTATCAAGTATCAAGAATCATAAAGAATCTAGTTTCCATAGTATCAAGAATCAAGTGTCTAGATTAAGTATCGAGTCTCATAGTTTAAGTGTCAAAAATCAAGCATCTAGAATAAAGAATCAAGCGTCATAGTATCAAGCATCAATTATCAATAAGATTCATGCCAAAAGTATCAAAGTATCAACGTCACATAACTACAGGGACCATAATTGACAATAGGTAAATGTTCAGGGACTGATCTTGACAAGAGCCTAAAGTTTAGGGACGTTGGGCGTTACAAATACAGAGAACAAGTGTGAAGTGAATGTGTGTGTGAGAATAAACTCGCACACCAGATGAAGCCCTTTTATATCCTCCACAATAAAAGTTACATCCAAGTCTAAAACTATTGCAAGAGATGATCGCAGACCCTGATAACTTCCACAAAGGCCCTTGTACCTTCAACCTGATAAGAACTCACAACAATACTTATAACAACTTAAACAACAAGACTGGGCCCAACATTAACAATCCAAGAAGCCCAACTAAAACAAGCCCAGGGCCTATATAATGAATATAAAGAGAAGCCCATATATGAACGACAAATCCAACAAAACATTTCAACATCCCCCTTCATTCATATGGCTTAAACAAATTTGTCAAACCCAATTTTTCATAAAATATCTCATGTTGAGTACCACTCAACCCTTTAGTAAACAGATCAGCAAGTTGATTCTCATAATCAACTTTTTTCAGTTCTTATGAGCCTAGAAGAAACCTTTTCTCTCAAAAAATATAAATCAATTTCAAAATGTTTTGTTCTTTCATGAAATACTAGATTTGCTACTATAGAAATAGCAACACTGCTATCACAATATAACTTTATGGGTAAGTTACAGCACGCATTTAACTCACTAAGCACATTAACAACCCAAACAAGTTCACAAGGAACTGAGCACATTGCTCTATACTCAGCCTCTCCAATTGATCTGGAGACTGTACTATGTTTTTTACTTTTCCAAGAAATGAGGTTTCCACCCAAGAAAATACAAAAACAAGTACTAGACTTCCTAGTAACTAAACATTTAGCCAAATCTGAATCAGCAAAACATGTCAAATCAAACACACTGCTTTTCTTAAACATAAGACCTCTACCAGGACACAACTTCAAATATCTCAACAGTCTCAAAGCAACTTTAAGATGAACAATAGTGGGTTTATGCATAAACTGACTCAATTATTGCACAGAATAGCTAATATCAAGAGGAGTTAGAGACAAATAAATCAACTTGCCAACTAACTTTTGATAATTTGTAATATCAACTAACTCCTCTCTGTTACCATCAGTCTTAGTATTAACAATATGACTCAACTCAATAGGTATACTAACAGGTTTACAACCAAGATATCCAAATTCAGATAATAACTCAAGACAATATTTTCTTTGGTTTAAACACAAACCAGACTTATCATATAATACTTCTAAACCAAGAAAATATTTAAGAACACCTAAATCCTTAATTTGAAATTTTTATTAAGTAACTCTTTAACCTTAGTAATTTCAGCTTCATTATTACCAGTGACCAAAATATCATCAACATATACCAGTAATACAATAAACACAGAAGGCCTAGACAAAATATACATTGAATAATCACAAGAACTTTGAACAAAACCAACACTAATCAGTATATCAGTAAGTTTTTCATTCGACTTCCTAGGTGCCTATTATAACCCATACAAAGATATTATGAGTTTACAAACTTTGGTTTCAAGTTTAGAATAATAGCCCTCAGGATGTGACATGTAAATATCTTCAGACACAGAACCATACAAAAATGCATTATTAACATTCAACTAAATCAATGTCCAACCATTTTGAACTGCAAGACTCAAAACACATCTAAAAGTAACCATTTTTACAACAGGTGAGAAAGTCTCACCAAAATCTAACCCTTCTATTTGGTTGTACCCTTTAGCAACCAAACGAGCCTTATACTTCTCAATTTCCCCATGTGATTTATATTTAATTTTGTAAATCCATTTACAACCTATGGGTTTTCTGTCAGCAGGTAACTCAACTAATTCCCAAGTTTTATTCCTCTGTAATGCTTCCATTTGTAAGTTCATAGCTTTAACCCATTTAGGATCTTTTGAAGCTTCATTATATGTACTTGGTTCCATAGATTTATTCACACTGCTAATAAAAGACATATTCTCAGCAGACAAACATGCATAACTAACAACTTTCTCTATACTATACTTCACATTATAATTTAACAAAAAATCCTGAATTTTTTTAGGAATAGATGTATTCCTAGATGATCTTCTAAGACCAACTAGGGTTCCCTCAGATGGGTTAATCTCAGCACCTGACACTTCAGTGTCCTCTGCCCTGCCAGACTCCTCCCCATCACTACTTTCTATACTAGACTCTAAGCTATGACCTGACTCAGTTGGTCTAGGAGTGGCAGATGTAGAGGGAATTGGTTGCTGATCATCACTGACAACGTCATGAGATCCTGCAATACCCTCTTCATCATTGGGAGTGTAACACCTGTGCCTCCACGGCCATCAAACAAATACCGAACCAATGAAATATTATATTTCATACTTGGGATTTGTAAAAATATGTGTATCATTTGCACATATCAATTTTTGTTCAATTCCAAACTCTAAATCGCTTTCTGGAAGGTTATACGCGCACCGATGCGTAGATATAACCAGTTTAATGCAACGAACACTCCGGAATAGTGACATAGGCTTAACATACCTTAAATAACCTTTACATAACTTAGAAATAAGTTTTGAAGGCTTTGGTATGGCAAAAACAAGCTAATTCGCTTACAGGGACTAAACTTGACAAACTGCGAAAGTATGCCAATTTGAACTAAAACAGACATTCCGGAACATAACCATAAGTTAAACATACCCTAAATATCCTTTACATAGCTTAGAAATAGGCTTTGAGGGGTTCGGTATGCTAAAATAAACTTTTGGGTCATTCAGGGACTAAAAGTGTCAAAAAGTGCACAAGTTTGCATTTTCGCGCATAACTTACGTTCTGAATACATCCGGACATCCAAAAATTTATGAAAAGCATGACTATATTATGCTTTAGTGTTTGGCTTGCCAAAAATCCATTCGTCGCGTCATTTGGATCGTTTTTCGCGCTTATGCGCATTCCGTCGTAATTAAGCGAACATCGCGTTCGTACGGCCAAACGAACCAACATCCGGCATATTTTTGAGCATGTTTCATGTCCACAATGTTTAGGCAACATTTTAGGGCCTTAAAGTTGGCTTTACGGGCCTTAGAAGTGTCGGAAATGGCCTTAAACACGTGCAGGGACTGAAACTGTCATTTCTGAAACTTTGTTCTGATCTGTGACTGCTAGGCGGCCCGCCTCAGTTTCTTAACATCCTTAGGCGGCCCGCGTCAGTCCTTCTGACCAGGTTAAATGTTTCTAACAGCAGATTGCAGCTGTTTGATCCACCACCACATGTTCTAAATTGTCTAGTCAGCTTATAAGGATCAAATTTTAGTCACCATAAGGTCCCGACACTTGTACGGGTGGGATTAAGGCACGTTTTCCATGAAACGATCTTAACGGTGGACCTTTTACTATAAATACCCCACCCCCCATGCTTCCAAATTACAAGAACTTTGATTTGAGAAACTCTAAGTTGAAACTATTGTTTCATACCTGAGATTTTTGAATCGAGGTTAGCATTCGGGGACCCTTCGTAAGTATTCTTTCGTTCTTTTCCTTATTTTATTGCTTTTCGAGTCAGAAAGTCAAACTTTGTTTGACTTTCAGCGTTGACCAGCTTATGGTTAATGCGAAGTTCGTCTGAACTTCGCAACATGATTGTAATCACGATGGTTATAGTCCTTGGGACTATGCCTACTGATTACCACGTTGTCTAGGGTCGTAGGGTAAGCGATCTAATAAATCGCTTATACCTCGAACCCGACCCAGTTTGGTCGATCATTAGGATCCGACCAAATACATTAGGTGACCATAGTGTATAGGGAATAACCTTCCGAGGTTATACCTTATGGTCACATCGTTTAAGTAGTTGTATGATAGGTAGTTTATATGCCTTAGGTAAATTACCAGAATACCCTTTTCATGTATAATTGGTAATTAAGCATATGTAACCTAAACTTTTGTCACATAACTGATTATGTACCATGTTTAGGCATATAACACTTGTCATAGGGCTAGTTAGGCGGTCCGAACGCGTTTCACGTGCACGACGCGTTAAAGTAGCATAAGCTTCCTAAACGGGTCGTAAACACTTAGGTTAGGTTTCATTTAGTATGTAGGCTTTGTTAAACCATATGACACGAGTCTCTATACTCGTTTGGTTTACGAACCCTCATTCTATCAGATCTTCCGATTTAGGTCCGGTTTATTAACATAGTTACCTATATTAGGTGCCGTTTGATATCCTCGATCTCTAGCATTGTTTGGTTGTTACTCAAGGACTACTGAGCAATCTCAAGTGAGTACATAGACCCCTCTTTTACTGTTTTCCAAACTGTTTTGGGGTGGAACACATGTGCCTACTTGTTACTTTCATGCTTTCCTGTTTTCACATCATATACATGCTATGTTCAATAGTACATTTATAGTACATGTTTTACATTACATTTTATGCTATGTATGTCCATTGCGTGCATACTTAGTACATCGTTTTACATTTACATTTTATGCTATGTATGTCCATTGCGTGCATACTTAGTACATCGTTTTCATCACATGCTTACATTTTGTTATGACATTTGGGTTGTTTACAATGGAACAATACATTCATTAACATTAGCTACGCCGTTCGTTAGTAGGTAGTGGTACCATAGGAATTGACAACTCCCGTTCCGGACATCCCAGGGAAATGGGATGAAAGGAATGACCGAATTCGATATACATAAGCACAGATAGACCTTTAAGTTGGATAAGGGTTTATCGCCACAGTCTCAAGGCTTGGATGTATGCATTATAACAATACCGCATAGATGTTCGTATTAGTATAGCATGCATTTACACAAAACATAACTTTGATTTAAACCAAGTTTTACTTCAATACTATGTTCTTGTGCATATGGTTTAGTGATATTTATCACTAGCCATACAGATCAGTTTGGTTACACATTACATGATTTACATTGATCATGCATTTACACATTACATGATTTACATTGATCATGCATTTACACAAAACATAGCTTTGATTTAAACCAAGTTTTACTTCAATACTATGTTCTTGTGCATATGGTTTAGTGATATTTATCACTAGCCATACAGATCAGTTTGGTTACACATTACATGATTTACATTGATCATGCATTTACACATTACATGATTTACATTGATCATGCATTTACACATTACATGATTTACATTGATCATGCATTTACACAAAACATAACTTTGATTTAAACCAAGTTTTACTTCAATACTTTGTTTTTGTGCACTTCACCTATGGTTTAGTTGATGCGTTTTCACTAGCCATACATATCATTTTGGTTACACATTACATGATTTACATAGATCATGCATTTTACATAGGTTTACATTTGACACATAAACATTTTGACATATTATTCAATACATTTGACAAATTCATTTATACATGGACAATTTACATTGGTAGTTTGTTTGGGTAAGTGATTTAAGTAACGAGGCGTGTGTAATATGATACAAGCATGGTGGATACGCCGCTGGTACTTCCTATATATAAGTGTTTGTAGGATATTACATATTGTAGCGTTATTTGAATCATTTCAATTTGAGACATAGAACATTTTATACAAATAACATATTTTTCACAAGACATTGATTTACAAACAACTTAACTTATACAAACTCATTTTTACATGGTTATTCATTTAACCATGCATTATTCTCTTACTTATACGTATCATCTGAACTTATTGTTTTTCAAATGATTTACAAAGACAAAGCAAATTACAAGGTTCATGACTAAACATTTTCTTAAACAGAAGTCATGAATCTTATTTTCACAAAACCTATGTACTCGCCGGCATTTTTATGCTGACGTACCTATTTTCACATGTGCTTCAGGAAATGAAGCATAGGATTGATCAAGATACACTTAGGCGGACATGGGCCTTAGTGACAATAAAAGACGCAAGACTAGTTAATTATGTTGTATTTCCTTGTTTGTTAAGACATTGTAACACTTTTAATCAATAAAACGAAACTTTAATATCCATGGTTGTGAAACATTAATTCTGTTACAACACTCCCCGATGTTTCCGCCACGTTTTGTATGTTCTACGTGGTCGGGGTGTGACAGAAAAGATGGTATCAGAGCCAATGGTTATAGGGAATTAGGTTATTAGTAATGCTTTGACCTAGTCTATAACCTTCTTAGGACCCTAACGCGAGTTTACTTGCGTTTAGTCATAAAACAATACCGTCACCTATCCTTAGGCGACGATCACAACAAGAACATAAATTTCCGAACCGCTTTGAAAACTAATCATCTGTTCTAGGATGATTGATTACTAGGTTTTGAACCCTCTATTGTAAGGTTTTGAACTCTCTGTTATATGGTTTTGAACCCATTTGAGTTTTCAAAATCTCGTCAAGGTTTTGGGTTTTAAATAATGTGAACACGTGCAAACTGGAAGGGTGAATGCCTGTATTCTGGGTTTTCTGTCTAGGCAAGCACTTCGTATACATCTCATCAGACGCGAGACCAGTTGTGCTTACCTGGGAATTCTTGGGATGAGTGTTCACTTATAGGCGAGCATGTCTTCGCGATACATTATTTTTGACCCATTTACTTTGATTTGTCACCATCTCATTTGTTTGCATTAGGTAACAAACAAATGATCACAATTTTCATTCGTTACCATTCGGTATTGATTATCCAATAACCTTTCACTTGTTCCTTCCAATGTCTTTCATTTTCTTCTAGAATGTCTATTCCTCTCAGCACCTGTCAAATGTCCGAGCAAACAGCCAAATTTGCCCAGCAAATAGGCGAGGTGATACTGAAGTCTGTAGATTTAGGCATTGCCATGGCTCGTCTCAAAAATGAAGCCTCTCGTCTCGACAATGAAGCCACTCAAGAGCCACCAAAGGAAGCAGAAGTCAAGCCAGCACCAAAATCAAGGAAGCGTAAGGCTTCAAGGAAACCCGCAGCGGTTACACCTAATCAAGCGGGACCTAGTCATGTGGCAAGGCCACCAGCTAGGAAGCCGTACAATGGAACTTCACCATTTTGCAACAAATGTAAGGGGCATCACCTAGCTCACTTACAGTGTCATCGGTGTGTATCATGTGGACGAGTTGGTCACCTGGCAAGTACTTGTCGATGTAACCCAAATCAAAGTGGTCTAAATCAACCCCAAGTCAACCCAACTCAAGCTCGTTTTCCGCGTGGTACTTGCTACAACTATGGCGATACGAGCCATTTCAGGAACAACTGCCCGAAGATTGCCAGTGCAAATCCAACCCTTGGATGAGTATTCGGCTGAACAAAGGATGTTGCTGTCTTATGCCTTTGTTTCTTTTGTTTTCGTGTATTGTGAAACAATATGTCTTGTTCATAAATAAAAGTTGTTGTTCACAATTCTGATATACAAGTATAATTACATGTATGTATGACTTTTCCTATGATACCTGCATTAAGGAACTATGTTCCTTACAAACTACTCTTGTGATTCTCTCTTTCAAATGATCGCTCATGATTCCTTCAAAAATTTTAAATACTCGTTTCACTCTAAGAAACAAAGTACAGAAAATAAAGTGACATTATGAGTAATCATGCTTCTGCACATCTGTGCCATTAAATCCTTGGTTAGATAACTAAGGGTATTTTCAAATCTCATACCCATTACATTTTAATGTTTCAACATACACAGTACAAGTATTTCAAAACAATCTTCATGATCTCAAAACATTTCATATAGTTTGAAAACAATTTTTCTAGATGCATTGTCTATGTTATTTCAAAAACATTGGCCATGTTATCAAAACCAACCTTCCTAATTTCAAAATATTTCATATAGTCTGAAGACAATATTAACACAATACATCTTCTTATCAAGTGCATGATTTAGAAAAGCATCATTCATGTCTTTCAAAAACATTATACATAATTTCAAAATTCATCTCGCATGATTTTAAAACATTTTATAAATATACTTACAACTACTTTATAATTTCAAAAGTATTATATATATAAGGTTTCAAAAACGTTAAACACATTTCTCTTAAAAGAACCCCATGCATAATTTTCAAAAATATTTTCCTCATACATTGACTTAACCTTCAAATTCTGCTTCATATGTCGCCTTGACATATCAAGCATCTCAACTTCATAAGCATTTTACATCATGTTTTGACCTAAGCACACCCAGTTCAAGGTTTCAAAACATCTTCAACTTTTAAATCCATATGGGATCTTTTTATTTTCACAATTAGATCCTTGTGGATAATTGTCATACAGATCAGAGTCCTTAGTTGGATTCCTTATGTACCTAAATTCGAATATTTCGGTTCCTTATAATCGAAATCGAATTTTTCTTTTAAAAATCTTTCTATCTTTATAGTTAGATTCTTGATAATGTTTAAAGTACCAAATGGAATCCACGAGATGGATTCCTAGTGTGCTTTAAATACATGTGCTCTGTTAGCATAACAAACTTCAAGTTAAACAATTTCGTGGTTATGTGACTATGTGTTTATTCATTTTATGTTTTCTTTTATGCATTTTGTGTTTTTGTATACTTTGGATATTCGTTATCCAAATCCTCGTAGAATCTTTCATATCTTCATATAAGGGATTCGTAGTAGGATATTCAAAAAGGTATTACCTTAAATCCTTAATGGGCTTCTATGTAATAGTTAAGACCCTTGGATTATATAGTACCACTCCATGATTCATAAGAGACCTTTAGTGGTCTAGTCAAAAAGATTGATTCACAATTTGGTTAAAGAATGACATCTAGTGATGTAGCTGAACAGACTCCTTGATAGTCTATTTAGATCATTTATTGATTTAATTAAAAGGATTCTATGGCGGTCTAGTCACACTCATCACATGATTGTTCATTTGGTTTTCCCCTACACATTATAAAATAGACTGTGTGAACTATGCAAGGAATTCTCTAATTATGGACGCGTACATAATTATGAAATTTAGTGCACAGAAACCCAGTAAGATTTATTATGTGTAAGAACCGATAGCGACAACAATAACAAAATGACAACAATGTAATGGAGGTACGGTGGACGCACCAATGACGCTTCATATACTTGTATATAAGTATCCCTCTTACATTGCAAACATAATGTTATTAAGGTTACTAGAAGTTCAGAACCCTAACCAATATTGTTCGATCTTTTCAACTTTATGTTTTAAACTCTCACAAGTTTCCTCTAAATAAATTTCGGGACGAAATTTCCTAAAGTAGGGGAGACTGTAACACCTGTGCCTCCACGGCCATCAAACAAATACCGAACCAATGAAATATTATATTTCATACTTGGGATTTGTAAAAATATGTGTATCATTTGCACATATCAATTTTTGTTCAATTCCAAACTCTAAATCGCTTTCTGGAAGGTTATACGCGCACCGATGCGTAGATATAACCAGTTTAATGAAACGAACACTCCGGAATAGTGACATAGGCTTAACATACCTTAAATAACCTTTACATAACTTAGAAATAAGTTTTGAAGGCTTTGGTATGGCAAAAACAAGCTAATTCGCTTACAGGGACTAAACTTGACAAACTGCGAAAGTATGCCAATTTGAACTGAAACAGACATTCCGGAACATAACCATAAGTTAAACATACCCTAAATATCCTTTACATAGCTTAGAAATAGGCTTTGAGGGGTTCGGTATGCTAAAATAAACTTTTGGGTCATTCAGGGACTAAAAGTGTCAAAAAGTGCACAAGTTTGCATTTTCGCGCATAACTTACGTTCTGAATACATCCGGACATCCAAAAATTTATGAAAAGCATGACTATAATATGCTTTAGTGTTTGGCTTGCCAAAATCCCATTCGTCGCGTCATTTGGATCGTTTTTCGCGCTTATGCGCATTCCGTCGTAATTAAGCGAACATCGCGTTCGTACGGCCAAACAAACCAACATCCGGCATATTTTTGAGCATGTTTCATGTCCACAATGTTTAGGCAACATTTTAGGGCCTTAAAGTTGGCTTTACGGGCCTTAGAAGTGTCGGAAATGGCCTTAAACACGTGCAGGGACTGAAACTGTCATTTCTGAAACTTTGTTCTGATCTGTGACTGCTAGGCGGCCCGCCTCAGTTTCTTAACATCCTTAGGCGGCCCGCGTCAGTCCTTCTGACCAGGTTAAATGTTTCTAACAGCAGATTGCAGCTGTTTGATCCACCACCACATGTTCTAAATTGTCTAGTCAGCTGATAAGGATCAAATTTTAGTCACCATAAGGTCCCGACACTTGTATGGGTGGGATTAAGGCACGTTTTCCATGAAACGATCTTAACGGTGGACCTTTTACTATAAATACCCCACCCCCATGCTTCCAAATTACAAGAACTTTGATTTGAGAAACTCTAAGTTGAAACTATTGTTTCATACCTGAGATTTTTGAATCGAGGTTAGCATTCGGGGACCCTTCGTAAGTATTCTTTCGTTCTTTTCCTTATTTTATTGCTTTTCGAGTCAGAAAGTCAAACTTTGTTTGACTTTCAGCGTTGACCAGCTTATGGTCAATGCGAAGTTCGTCTGAACTTCGCAACGTGATTGTAATCACGATGGTTATAGTCCTTGGGACTATGCCTACTGATTACCACGTTGTCTAGGGTCGTAGGGTAAGCGATCTAATAAATCGCTTATACCTCGAACCCGACCCAGTTTGGTTGATCATTAGGATCCGACCAAATACATTAGGTGACCATAGTGTATAGGGAATAACCTTCCGAGGTTATACCTTATGGTCACATCGTTTAAGTAGTTGTATGATAGGTAGTTTATATGCCTTAGGTAAATTACCAGAATACCCTTTTCATGTATAATTGGTAATTAAGCATATGTAACCTAAACTTTTGTCACATAACTGATTATGTAACATGTTTAGGCATATAACACTTGTCATAGGGCTAGTTAGGCGGTCCGAACGCGTTTCACGCGCACGACGCGTTAAAGTAACATAAGCTTCCTAAACGGGTCGTAAACACTTAGGTTAGGTTTCATTTAGTATGTAGGCTTTGTTAAACCATATGACACGAGTCTCTATACTCGTTTGGTTTACGAACCCTCATTCTATCAGATCTTCCGATTTAGGTCCGGTTTATTAACATAGTTACCTATATTAGGTGCCGTTTGATATCCTCGATCTCTAGCATTGTTTGGTTGTTACTCAAGGACTACTGAGCAATCTCAAGTGAGTACATAGACCCCTCTTTTACTGTTTTCCAAACTGTTTTGGGGTGGAACACATGTGCCTACTTGTTACTTTCATGCTTTCCTGTTTTCACATCATATACATGCTATGTTCAATAGTACATTTATAGTACATGTTTTACATTACATTTTATGCTATGTATGTCTATTGCGTGCATACTTAGAGCATTCACATCCAAACCATCAAATTATACATACATTCCACTAAAAAACAACTCCAATATCAATATATTTCCACTAAAAACAAATATTTTTTCTCTCTCCTTTTCAATTAAATAATATTATCATCACATTTTTCTCTCTCCTTCACTCACAACCACTTTCAATATATATTAAAAAAATTATACTGGGTGAACAGTGTCCCCCCAAATATACAGATGAACAGTAACATTTTATCTCTCCTCCACTCACAACCACTTTTTATACCCTTTATAATATAAAAACACCCCCTCACATATTTTGATGGATAGAATGTGAATGCTCTTAGTACATCGTTTTACATTTACATTTTATGCTATGTATGTCCATTGCGTGCATACTTAGTACATCGTTTTCATCACATGCTTACATTTTGTTATGACATTTGGGTTGTTTACAATGGAACAATACATTCATTAACATTAGCTACGCCGTTCGTTAGTAGGTAGTGGTACCATAGGAATTGATAACTCCCGTTCCGGACATCCCAGGGAAAGGGGATGAAAGGAATGACCGAATTCGATATACATAAGCACAGATAGACCTTTAAGTTGGATAAGGGTTTATCGCCACAGTCTCAAGGCTTGGATGTATGCATTATAACAATACCGCATAGATGTTCGTATCAGTATAGCATGCATTTACACAAAACATAACTTTGATTTAAACCAAGTTTTACTTCAATACTATGTTCTTGTGCATATGGTTTAGTGATATTTATCACTAGCCATACAGATCAGTTTGGTTACACATTACATGATTTACATTGATCATGCATTTACACATTACATGATTTACATTGATCATGCATTTACACAAAACATAGCTTTGATTTAAACCAAGTTTTACTTCAATACTATGTTCTTGTGCATATGGTTTAGTGATATTTATCACTAGCCATACAGATCAGTTTGGTTACACATTACATGATTTACATTGATCATGCATTTACACATTACATGATTTACATTGATCATGCATTTACACATTACATGATTTACATTGATCATGCATTTACACAAAACATAACTTTGATTTAAACCAAGTTTTACTTCAATACTTTGTTTTTGTGCACTTCACCTATGGTTTAGTTGATGCGTTTTCACTAGCCATACATATCATTTTGGTTACACATTACATGATTTACATAGATCATGCATTTTACATAGGTTTACATTTGACACATAAACATTTTGACATATTATTCAATACATTTGACAAATTCATTTATACATGGACAATTTACATTGGTAGTTTGTTTGGGTAAGTGATTTAAGTAACGAGGCGTGTGTAATATGATACAAGCATGGTGGATACGCCGCTGGTACTTCCTATATATAAGTGTTTGTAGGATATTACATATTGTAGCGTTATTTGAATCATTTCAATTTGAGACATAGAACATTTTATACAAATAACATATTTTTCACAAGACATTGATTTACAAACAACTTAACTTATACAAACTCATTTTTACATGGTTATTCATTTAACCATGCATTATTCTCTTACTTATACGTATCATCTGAACTTATTGTTTTTCAAATGATTTACAAAGACAAAGCAAATTACAAGGTTCATGACTAAACATTTTCTTAAACAGAAGTCATGAATCTTATTTTCACAAAACCTATGTACTCGCCGGCATTTTTATGCTGACGTACCTATTTTCACATGTGTTTCAGGAAATGAAGCATAGGATTGATCAAGATACACTTAGGCGGACATGGGCCTTAGTGACAATAAAAGACGCAAGACTAGTTAATTATGTTGTATTTCCTTGTTTGTTAAGACATTGTAACACTTTTAATCAATAAAACGAAACTTTAATATCCATGGTTGTGAAACATTAATTCTGTTACAACACTCCCCGATGTTTCCGCCACGTTTTGTATGTTCTACGTGGTCGGGGTGTGACAGGGAGTAGAAGAAACCTGAGGTGTACATGTCTCATATTGATCAAAAAAATTCAAAAGACTTATATTTTTATCAAACACCACTTGATCATTAATCATATTAGACTTGAAAGGGTAAACATGTTCATAGAACTTTACATCTCTTGAAAAGAAAACCTTTTTCTCATCTAAACTTCACAATTTATACCCTTTTTCACATTTGAATAACCAATCAAAACACACTTATCAGCATGATAAACAAATTTATCAGGTTCATTTAACACAATGCTAAAACACAAACACCCAAAGTTTCTCGGATGAGATAAGGAGGATTTAAAGCCAAACATAAGTTCATAGGGACTCTTTTCCAACTAACACAGAAGATGGCAGCCTGTTAATTAAATAAACTACACTTAGCACATAATCACTTCAAAATCTAAGTGGTAGACCACCTTGGAACATCAAAGCTCTGGCTATGTTTAAAAGTTGCCTATGTTTCCTCTCAACTACCCCATTTTGTTGTGGTGTATATGAGCAGGAATTTTGATGAATAATACCTTTAATTTTACAAAACATACTCATTTGATTATTCACAAACTCAATACCATTGTTATAAACAATTGTATGAAGATCAACCAGACAAACACAGAGAAATAGCGACAAAAATGGTGACAAAATCTTATTAAAACCAACCCAAAGAATTACCCCCCAAATACCCAATCTGATCTTACATATTGTAAGATCATCAACAATACAGAATACAGATGAAATCTAGATGATCATCAACAATAGAAGATCAGTGTCTCTACAAATACAAACTAGAGACTATAACAAGATCTTCAACAGACTAATAACAAAACTAACAAACCCTAACGAATGTAGAGAACAAGTGTGAAGTGAATGTGTGTGTGAGAATAAACTCGCACACCAGATGAATCCCTTTTATATCTGTTGGTGCATATTTCGTACGCCTGCCACTGTGCGAATAGTTAGATAGAGCGTGTGTTGAATATTGTATAGAATAGAGAAGTTGGACAGGTTTTGTAAATGTCAAGGTCCATCCGGACGGATTACCATCCGGTCGGATGGTAATCCGATCGGATGGACACATAGTGTAGGTGATGTCTATAAATAAGGACTTGGGGTTCCCATTTGGACAAGCTTTTTGGTTCCCAGAGGGGAAATGTTGTCCAACTGGTCTCGTGGTGCTGTAACGTTGAATAATCAATAGAGACCAGATTGAAATTGACTGATCGGTGTTGTATTCTGTTTCTACTCCTTTCTTAGTCGTAATAAACGCACCGAACACGTCGGATCAGCACCGAAGCTCCGTCAAACTCACCGGATCCTGGAATTAGCAGATTTCGCTTATAATCTGGTCTCTATTGATTATTCAACGTTACAGCACCACGAGACCGGTTGGACAGCATGACCCCTCTGGGAACCAAAAGCTTGTCCAAATGGGTGCCCCAACCCCCTATTTATAGACAACTAACACTATGTGTCCATCCGATCGGAATGCCATCCGACCGGATGGTCATCCGTCCGGATGGACCTTGACAATTACAAAACCTGTCCAACTTCTCTATTCTATACATTATTCAACACACGCTCCATCAAACTCACCGGATCCTGGAATCAGCAATTTCCTCCACAATAAAAGTTACATCTAGGTCCAAACTATGGCAAGAGATGATCGAAGTCCCTGATAACTTCCACAAAGGCCCTTGTACTTTCAACCTGATAACAACTCACAACAATAGCTATAACAACTTAAACAACAAGACTGGGCCCAACATTAACAATCCAAAAGCCGAACCAAAACAAGTCCATGGCCATATAACGAACATAAAGAGAAGTCCATATATGAATGACAAATCTAACACATGATTGATTAATAGGATTGATGTATATGCTACGTGTAGACTCCCTATGAATAATGGCATCCGGAGTGGGCAATTGATGTTCCATCTTCGATATGCAATATGTAGTCAGAGCAGGGGCATCCACGCTTGGTGCAGAAGCGATCCTTAGAGCTTATTTCGCTCCAGTGATGGATTGATTGTCGTGCGAATCTGACTCGACAACATATGATTGATTAGGAACTCCCTTAGAATCAGATGCGATTGAGCCAGAAGGAAGAGGATCAGCAAGCGCAAACCCTAGAGCATCAATTGAACCTGCTTGCGTGTCACACCCCGACCACGTAAAACAACAAATCGTGGCGGAAACGTCGGGGAGTGTTGTAACAGAATTATTGTTTCACAACCATGGATACAAAAAGAGTTTCGTTTTATTTATTCGATAAGTAATTTACATTGTTTTAACACAAAACAAATGAGTTACATATCGACTATCACTGTTATTATGTCACTAAGGCCTCGTCCAGATCCTATGTGACTCATGCATCCTAGTAATCAACATCAAGCAACATCACCTGAAACATATGTAAAAAACAAAGTCAGCAAAGAAATGCTGGTGAGCACATAGGTTTTATAAGAGTGTCGGATTCATGCCTAGTTTACATGTTGCAATATCTTATTAAAAACCTTGTTTTGAAAAGTGTATAACATTGCAACGTAATTAACCAACTCAAATCAACGGGTTATAATTTATAAAACCTCGTAGCCAAAATTCTTAACCCAAAAAAAAATTTGTTTTAGTAAACCAAATTGTAAAACATCTCGTAATAACTCGTTAATAAAACTCGTATGGTTTATATCTTCTCGAAAACATCGTTATGTGACATTGTTTTAAATTCGTTTACCCAAGTGAACTAAATAACGCCACGGTATGTAACATGATGAAAACACTTATATATAAGAAGTACCAGCGGCGTATCTACCATGTTTTCATAATATTACACCCATCCCGTTATCTAAACACTAACCAAAAACCAATCGTTTATCCATCCCGTTTAAGTCTTTTCGAAATCGTTTAACTCGTTTCAAATTATCCTCGTTTTTAATTGTGAAAACTATTTTTGGTTGTCTCGCTAATAACATTCAAACCTTCGTGACTCGACTATCTCGCATCTCGCATTAACAAACCACCAAAAGGTAAATTAACAATCACAGATTCAGTCGTTACCCACATAACCCACACATAACCATGGGTGTAGTCTGATAACGGGATTTGTCAGATCCTATGGTACCATAACCTAATACTGGTAGGTTCGGCCAAAATTAATGAATGTCATTCGTTATGTAACTACAACCAACAAGTTCGTTCACATTATCGAAATCGTTATTAGTTTAGTATAAACCATCTTAATCGTTTTTGAAACCATTGTTAAAATATCGAAATCGTTTTGATACATATGAATCACCCCAAAACAATTGAAAACAGTAAAATAGGGGAACTATGTACTCACATGAAATGCAAAGTATCCTCAATCAATAGAACTTCAACAAACTTAAGTAAACCGGAGAAATCAAGCAGCACCTAGTAATAGAATCACTAGACAAACAATCGACGCCTAAATCGGATGATTGGACAGAATGAGGTCTTGTAAACCAAATGAGTGTTGGAACTCATGTGATATGGTTTAACAAAGCCTACATTCTAAATCAGAACCTAACCTAAGTGCTTTCGACCCATTGAGACCCATTAAGGTAGCTTACGCTACTTTAGCGCGTCATTCGCGCAAAGCGCGTTCGAGATGTCTAACTAGTCCTATGACAAGTATTATATGCCTAAACATGTTGCATAATCAATTAAGTAACAAAAGTTTGTGTTACATATGCTTAATTACCAATTATGCATGAAAAGGGCATTTTGGTCATTTACCTAAGGCATATAAATTACCTATCATACAACTAATTAAACCTAAGTGACCATAAGGTATAACCTCGGAAGGTTATTCCCTATGCAACTATGGTCACTAAACATGTTTGGTCGGATCCCAATGATCGACCAAACGGGTCGAGTTCGAAAGTCTAAGTGGGTGTTTAGTCCGCTTGACTTACGACTCTACACAAGCACTAAACTAAAAGTGACGAGCTAAACATGTTAAGACATGTTTAGTTTAGTTAGAAAACAGGTTTTGATATCAAAACAAACGGTTTTGATACCCAAGAGTAGTTTGGTTACAAAATACGCATAAATACGCATTTTGGCCGAAACTACGACTCGTCACTATGCCTAGTCAATGTGGTAATCAGTTGGTATAGTCACGAGGGACTATAACCATCGTGATTACGCTCACGTTGCAAAGTTCAAATGAACTTTGTGTTGACCATTGACTGGACAAAGCTGAAATTCAAACATCGTTTGACTTTCATGCTTGAAATACAAGAATAAGCAAGAAGAGGACTTACAAAGGGTCCAAGAAGGTGTTTTGATTCCAAATATTCTCAGGTTTGAAGTGATAACACCTCAACTTAGAGAAATTTCAGAATCAAGTGTGAAGAACCCAAATGAGGAAGCTTGCTATTTATAGGAAGTTGAGATCAATAGGATCATTCCATGTGTTTAGAGGGTGTAATCTTGGCCATACATGTGGGTACATGGTATTAGAATACAATGGGGGTCGAAAACCAGCTCCAGGTTTTGCAAAAGTTACAAAAAAGACCCCCAAGTTCAACCCCATTGCTGAAAATCAATTTTTCTGCCCAGATAGGGCCGTGGCGTCGCGCCATGGCAAAGCCATGTGGTGGTGGCGCAGCGCCACCATGTGCCAGTTCCCAGAAGTTTGCCAAAATGGCAGAAATGGTCCCTGCACATGTTTAAGGCCTGTTTTGATGCGTTTAAACCCCGTTAAACTCATTTCAAGGCTCTAAAATGAAGTTAAAGTATAGGGAACATAAAACATGCTCAAAAACATCTCGGATGTCTGTTCGTTTGGTCGTACGGTTGCGTTATTCGGTTAATTACGACGAAACACGAACGAACGCGGAAAACGATCCAAATTACGCGACGAATGGATTTTTGTCAAGACAATCACTAAAATAAAATGTTTTAATGATTACATAAATTTTTGGATGTCCGGATGTATTCAGAACGTAAGATATGCTCGAAAATGCAAACTTATGCACTTTTGACGCTTTTAGTCCCTATTGATCAAGAAAGTTTATTTTAGCGCACCAAACACCTCAAAGCCTATTTATAAGCTATGTAAAAGATATTTAGGGCATATATAACTTATGATCAAGTTCCGGAATGTTCTTACAGTACGAATCGACATACTTTCGCAGTTTGTCGAAGTTAGTCCCTGTAAGCGAATAAACTTGATTTCAACACACCAAACCATCCAAAACTTATTTATAAGTTATGTGGAGGTTATTTAAGGTATGTTAAGCCTATGTCACTATTCCGGAGTGTTTGTTGCATTAAACTGACTGCGTTTACGCACCAGTTTGCGTATAACCTTCCAGAAAGCGATTTAAAGCTTGAAATCGGAATCGAATCAAATTGTAAAATCATCAAACACAATTACACACATAATAACACCAGAACACATATAATAACACCAAAGCACATTGTTTTATTGATAATTGACATTGTTTTATATTATACATCGATTACAGAGCACAGTTGTCACAGTCTCCCCTACTTCATGAAATTTCGTCCCGAAATTTTAACTTGAGGAAGCTTGTGAGAACAATTGCGGATATTTCGCCTTCATTTGGTCCTCACGTTCCCAAGTAAACTCCGAGCCACGTTTGGAATCCCAGCGAACCTTGACCAATCGAATCTGTTTGTTCTTCAACTGTTTGAATGTACGGTCCACTATCTTCACAGGTTTCTCGAAAAAGTGCATCGTTTCATCGATTTGAATCTCGTTGAGAGGAATGTGAAGATCAAAATCAGCTAAACACTTTCGCAAATTGGACACGTGAAAAGTCGGATGAATATTTCCAAGCTCTGGAGGTAGCTCTAGTCGATAGGCAACCTTTCCAATTCTTTCAACAATCTTAAATGGTCCAACATATCGGGGTGCAAGTTTTCCCTTCTTTCCAAATCTCACCACTCCCTTCCAAGGTGACACCTTGAGTAGGACACGGTCTCCGACTTGAAATTCTAAGGGCTTGCATCGCATATCCGCATAACTCTTTTGACGGCTTCGAGCTGTCACAAGATTATCGCAGATTTTCTTGATTTGTCTGTTGTTTCCAGAATTAGCTCAGGTCCAGTAAGCTGAGCTTCACCAATCTCATTCCAACAGACAGGTGAATGACATTTTCTACCGTAGAGAGCTTCGAATGGTGCCATATTGATACTAGCATGATAACTATTGTTGTAAGAGAACTCGATCAGTGGAAAATGAGAATCCCAATTACCACCAAAGTCTATCACGCATGCTCTAAGCATATCCTCCAAAGTTTGAATCATTCTCTCAGATTGTCCATCTGTTTGGGGATGATAAGCAGTGCTTAGATTTAGTTGGGTTCCCAAAGCAGATTGCATGGTCTTCTAGAAATGAGATGAAAATCGAGCATCACGATCGGAAATGATATCCAAAGGAACACCATGCCGTGATACAATCTCATCAACATAAATCTTTGCAAGTTTATCAGCAGATAGATCCTCACGAATCGGAATAAAATGAGCTGATTTCTTTAATCGATCGATAACAACCCAAATAGCATCATGACCTCTAGATGTACGCGGTAACTTTGTGATGAGATCCGTAGCAATGTTCTCCCACTTCCAAACCGGTATCTCTGGTTGTACAAGCAAACCAGAAGGTCGTTGATGTTCAGCCTTGACTTTGAGACAAGTTAGGCATTTTGATACATACAAGGCAACATCCTTTTTCATACCAGGCCACCAATACTGACTACGAAGATCCTTGTACATTTTATCAGCACCAGGATGGATAGAATATCGAGACTTATGAGATTCGTCCATCACTAAAGTGCGAAGATCGTCTTGTTTCGGAATCCACAAACGATCCTTGAAATAGAGTAAACCATCATCCTTCGCTTCGAGCTTAAGCTCAAGTTGACGTGGTAATTCCTTACCCATCAAATTTTGTGAAACACAAAATTTTTGAGCTTGAAGAACACGAGTTTGAAGGTCAGATAGAGTTTGAACAGAATGAAGCTTGACTCGCTCCTTTCGACTAAGCGCATCGGCTACGACATTCGCCTTACCAGGATGGTAGCGAATCTTGCAGTCGTAGTCATTCAAGAGTTCAACCCAACGTCGTTGCCTCATGTTCAGCTCCTTCTGATTAAGAATATGCTGGAGACTTTTGTGGTCTGTGAAAACCACACACTTCGTGCCATAAAGATAGTGTCTCCAAATTTTGAGAGCAAAAACCACAGCACCTAACTCAAGATCGTGAGTCGTGTAGTTCTTCTCGTGAACTTTCAGTTGTCTTGACGCATAAGCTATCACTTTACCTCGTTGCATAAGAACACAACCCAGGCCAAGATTCGACGCATCACAATAGACAACGAAATCATCATTTCCCTCAGGCAAAGATAGAACATGAGCATCACATAGTTTCTGTTTCAGCGTTTGGAATGCTTCTTCTTGCTTGGGTCCCCACTCTAAAGGCTTATTCTTCTAAGTCAAAGCAGTGAGTGGAACCGCAATCTTTGAGAAATTAGAAATGAATCAACGATAATAACCAGCAAGACCAAGAAAAGATCGAATCTCTGTAGGTGTCGTCGGTGTATTCCAATCCTTAATTGCAGCTATCTTGGATGGATCTACATGAATACCCTGTTCGTTGACTATATGACCCAAAAACTGAACTTCTTTAAGCCAGAATTCACACTTGGAGAATTAAGCAAAAAGTTGTTCCTTCTTTAGGAGTTCTAATGTCAAACGAAGATGTTGCTCGTGATCGGCTCGAGACTTCGAATAAATGAGAATATCTTCGATGAATACAATGATGAACTTGTCTAAATAAGGTTTACAGACCCTATTCATTAAGTCCATAAAGATAGCTGGGGCATTTGTCAAACCAAAAGGCATGACAGTGAACTCGTAATGCCCATATCTCGTGTGGAAAGCAGTTTTGGGATTATCTTTTTCGAGAACACGAAGTTGATGATACCCAGAACGCAGATCGATCTTGGAAAAGCATGAAGCACCTTGCATCTGGTCGAAGAGATCATCAATTCTAGGTAGGGGATATCGATTCTTGATGGTAAGCTTATTAAGCTCACGATAATCGATACACATTCGAAAAGATCCATCTTTCTTTTTCACAAAGAGGACAGGAGCTCCCCAAGGCGAAAAGCTCGGACGGATGAATCCTTTATCAGATAACTCTTGAAGCTGTTTCGATAACTCTTGCATCTCAGATGGTGCAAGACGATAAGGTGCTTTCACAATCGGGTTGGCATTGGGTACAAGGTCAATATGAAACTTGACTTGACGAACTGGGGGCAAACCAGGCAGTTCATCAGGAAACACCTCTGGATAATCCCGAACAATCGGAATATCCTGAATATTCTTGCTCTTGCTTTTCTCCTCGGTGACATGTGCTAGAAAAGCAACATATCCTTTTCGTAAATAACTTTGGGCTTTCATACACGATATGAGTTTCAATCCACCAGATGGTTTCTCGCCACGAACTTTCAGAACATTGCCAGACGAAAGAGGAATACGAATGATCTTATCGAAACAAATCACCTCTGCATGATGTTTGGTTAACCAATCCATCCCAACGATAATATCGAAACTCCCAAGTTGCATCGGTGTGAGGTCAATAGGAAAAAGATGGTCATCAAGGTTCAACTGACAATTACGAATAACAGAATCGAGAATAAGAGGTTTACCAGTAGCAACTTCGACAGATAAGGGTTTCCTCAGTTTAGTTCTAGGTATCGCAAGTAAAGGCTCAAAAGATAACGAAACAAAACTTCTATCGGCACCAGAATAAAAAAGAATAGATGCAGGTCGATTGTTAACAAGAAACGTACCATTGACAACCTCGTTGTCAGCCCTTGCCTCATTTGCATTCAGATTGTACGCTCGCCCACGAGCGGGATTCACATTCGCGTTGACATTCACGTTCGGATTCGCATTTGCATTCACCAACCTCGGGCAGTTGTTGCGGAAGTGACCAAACTCTCCACAATTGAAACATGAACCCGGTGGGAATCTCGCAGCATTCCCTTGAACCTGTGCTGGAACCTGAGGAACCTGATTCTGACCCAGACGACAAATGTTGGCCAAATGCCCAAGTTTACCACACGTTGTGCATTGCTTGCAAGCTTGTTGTGCAACATGATGACCGTTGCAGTGAGCACAATGAGGTGCGGTACCAGCATACACTTTCTTCGCAGGCGGTTGAGCCGGTGGGTTCTGAGGGTTCTGAGCTGTTACTGCAAAATTCTGAGCACCCTTTCGCTTTCTCGACTTCTTCGATGACTCACCTTTCTTACTCTTACCCTTTTTCTTCACAGAATCGGTCGACTTCTTCTTATTACCCTTGCGGGTAAGTTTACCCTTCCTGACTTGAGACTCAGTCAGGGTAGCAGACAACTCGATCGCGTGACGAACAGTAGTAGGATTAATGCCAGTCACAATATCCTGTATGGAATCGGGTAAACCATCGATATACCTCTCTATCGCTTTCTCCAACGGGGTAACCATAGTAGGACACAAAAGACTGAGCTCCTCAAAACGATCCGTATACGCACGGTGTTCTCCCCCATCTTGCTTTAGATCGTCAAACTCTTGTTCCAATGCTCGAACCTCGTGACGGGGACAAAACTATTTCATCATGAGAGCTCGAAGCTCTTCCCATGTTTGTGCTAATGCCACTTCAGCACCCCTATCGCGCATTACTCCGTTCCACCAGGTAAGAGAACTCTTCTCAAACACACTTGATGCAGATTCAACCTTACGCCCATTCGGACATTGCACATGTCTGAATGTGCTCTCGATACTTTCGAACCATTGAAGGAGCTCAGTTGCTCCTTGCGACCAAGAAAACTTCAACGGCTTAGCAGAATTGAAATTCTTGAAATTACACTGTGCATTGTTATTATTATTGTTGTTGTATAACTCGTGGATTTGGGTCACAACACCTGGAAGCATAGCAGCCATTTGCTGAGAGACAAGGGATGCGACTTCTTCAGCAGTAAAAGATTGTGCATCACGTCGAGGAGGCATTGTCTAAAAGGAAATATGAGAAACGAGTGAGGTTGACAATTAGGAAAAACAAAAGAGGTATTGAAAATATCGACAAAACACAAGGAAGGCGATCATTTGTTCGTTACCTCGAACAAACAAACGACACGCAGTGACTAATCAAAGTAAGCGGGTCAAAATAACGTATCGCGAAGACATGCTCGCCTATAAGTGAACACTCCCCCCCAAGAGTTCCCAGGTAAGAGTGACTGGTCCGATTATATGGATTTGTACGAACACTCTAGCCTTAGACAGAAAACTCAGGGTACAGGCATTCACTCTTCCAGTTTGCACGTGTTCACATTATTTAGACCCAAACTTTGATGAGATTTTGAAAACTCAGAAGGCATTAAGCCAAAAATGAGTAAAACTGGAATGGTTCAAAACCTAGTAATCAATTATCCTAGAACGGATGATTAATTTTTGAAGCAGATTCGAAATTTCTGTTCTCGTTGTGGTTATCACCTAAGGGTAGGTGACGGTTTTGTTTTAAAATCTAAAGGCAAGAAAAACTCGCGTTAGGGTCCTAGAAAGTTATAGTCTAGGTCAAAGCATTACTAATAACCTAATTCCCTATAACCATTGGCTCTGATACCAACTCTTCTGTCACACCCCGACCACGTAAAACAACAAATCATGGCGGAAACGTCAGGGAGTGTTGTAACAGAATTATTGTTTCACAACCATGGATACAAAAAGAGTTTCGTTTTATTTATTCGATAAGTAATATACATTGTTTTAACACAAAACAAACGAGTTACATATCGACTATCACTGTTATTATGTCACTAAGGCCTCGTCCAGATCCTATGTGACTCATGCATCCTAGTAATCAACATCAATCAACATCACCTGAAACATATGTAAAAAACAAAGTCAGCAAAGAAATGCTGGGGAGCACATAGGTTTTATAAGAGTGTCAGATTCATGGCTAGTTTACATGTTGCAATATCTTATTAAAAACCTTGTTTTGAAAAGTGTATAATATTGCAACGTAATTAACCAACTCAAATCAAGTGGGTTATAATTTATAAAACCTCGTAGCCATAATTCTTAACCCAAAAAAAATTTGTTTTAGTAAACCAAATTGTAAAACATCTCGTAATAACTCATTAATAAAACTCGTATGGTTTATATCTTCTCGAAAACATCGTTACGTGACATTGTTTTAAATTCGTTTACCCAAGTGAACTAAATAACGCCACGTTATGTAACATGATGAAAACACTTATATATAAGAGGTACCAGCGGCGTATCTACCATGTTTTCATCATATTACACCCGTCCCGTTATCTAAACACTAACCAAAAACCAATCGTTTATCCATCTCGTTTAAGTCGTTTCGAAATCGTTTAACTCGTTTCAAATCATCCTCGTTTTTAATTGTGAAAACTATTTTTGGTCGTCTCGCTAATAACATTCAAACCTTCGTGACTCGACTATCTCGCTTCTCGCATTAACAAACCACCAAAAGGTAAGTTAACAATCACAGATTCAGTCGTTACCCACATAACCCACACATAACCATGGGTGTAGTCTGATAACGGGATTTGTCAGATTCTATGGTACCATAACCTAATACTGGTCGGTTCGGCCAACATTAATGAATGTCATTCGTTATGTAACTACAACCAACAAGTTCGTTCACATTATCGAAATCGTTATTAGTTTAGTATAAACAATCTTAATCGTTTTTGAAACCATTGTTAAAATATCGAAATCATTTTGATACATATGAATCACCCCAAAACAATTGAAAACAGTAAAATAGGGGAACTATGTACTCACATGAAATGCAAAGTATCCTCAATCAATAGAACTTCAACAAAATCAAGTAAACCGGAGAAATCAAGCAGCACCTAGTAATCGAATCACTAGTCAAACAATCGACGCCTAAATCGGAAGATTAGACAGAATGAGGTCTTGTAAACCAAATGAATGTTGGAACTCAAGTGATATGGTTTAACAAAGCCTACATTCTAAATCGGAACCTAACCTAAGTGCTTCCGACCCATTGCGACCCATTAAGGTAGCTTACGCTACTTTAACGCATCGTTCGCGCAAAGCGCGTTCGAGATGTCTAACTAGTCCTATGACAAGTATTATATGCCTAAACATGTTGCATAATCAATTAAGTGACAAAAGTTTGTGTTACATATGCTTAATTACCAATTATGCATGAAAAGGGCGTTTTGGTCATTTACGTAAGGTATATAAATTACCTATCATACAACTAATTAAACCTAAGTGACCATAAGGTATAACCTCGTAAGGTTATTCCCTATGCAACTATGGTCACTAAACATGTTTGGTCGGATCCCAATGATCGACCAAACGGGTCGAGTTCGAAAGTCTAAGCGGGTGTTTAGTCCGCTTGACTTACAACTCTACACAAGCACTAAACTAAAAGTGACGAGCTAAACATGTTAAGACATGTTTAGTTTAGTTAGAAAACAGGTTTTGATATCAAAACAAACGGTTTTGATACCCAAGAGTAGTTTGGTTACAAAATACGCATAAATACGCATTTTTGCCGAAACTACGACTCGTCACTACGCCTAGTCAACGTGGTAATCAGTAGGTATAGTCACAAGGGACTATAACCATCGTGGTTACGCTCACGTTGGAAAGTTCAAATGAACTTTGTGTTAACCATTGACTGGTCAAAGTTGAAAGTCAAACACCGTTTGACTTTCATGCTTGAAATACAAGAATAAGCAAGAAGAGGACTTACAAAGGGTCCAAGAAGGTGTTTTGATTCCAAATATTCCCAGGTATGAAGTGATAACACCTCAACTTAGAGAAATTTCAGAATCAAGTGTGAAGAACCCAAATGAGGAAGCTTGCTATTTATAGGAAGTTGAGATCAATAGGATCATTCCATGTGTTTAGAGGGTGTAATCTTGGCCATACATGTGGGTATATGGTATTAGAATACAATGGGGGTCGAAAACCAGCTCCAGGTTTTGCAAAAGTTACAAAAAAGACCCCCAAGTTCAACCCCATTGCTGAAAAATGCTGAAAATCAATTTTTCTGCCCAGATAGGGCCGTGGCATCATGCCATGGCAAAGCCATGTGGTGGTGGCGCAGCGCCACCATGTGCCAGTTCCCAGAAGTTTGCCAAAATGGCAGAAATGGTCCCTGCACATGTTTATGGCCTGTTTTGATGCGTTTAAACCCCGTTAACCTCATTTCAAGGCTCTAAAATGAAGTTAAAGTATAGGGAACATGAAACATGCTCAAAAACATCTCGGATGTCGGTTCGTTTGGTCGTACGGTTGCGTTATTCGGTTACTTACGACGAAACACGAACGAACGCGAAAAACGATCCAAATTACGCGACGAATGGATTTTTGTCAAGCCAATCACTAAAATAAAATGTTTTAATGATTTCATAAATTTTTGGATGTTCGGATGTATTCAGAACGTAAGATATGCGCGAAAATGCAAACTTATGCATTTTTTTACGCTTTTAGTCCCTATTGATCAAGAAAGTTTATTTTAGCGCACCAAACACCTCAAAGCCTATTTCTAAGCTATGTAAAGGATATTTAGGGCATATATAACTTCTGATCAAGTTCTGGAATGTTCGTTACAGTACGAATCGACATACTTTCGCAGTTTGTCGAAGTTAGTCCCTGTAAGCGAATAAACTTGATTTCAACACACCAAACCATCCAAAACTTATTTCTAAGTTATGTGGAGGTTATTTAAGGTATGTTATGCCTATGTCACTATTCCGGAGTGTTTGTTGCGTTAAACTGACTGCGTTTACGCACCAGTTTGCGTATAACCTTCCAGAAAGCGATTTAAAGCTTGAAATCGGAATCGAATCAAATTGTAAAATCATCAAACACAATTACACACATAATAACACCAGAAGACACATAATAACACCAAAGCAAACTGTTTTATTGATAATTGACATTGTTTTATATTATACATCGATTACAGAGCACAGTTGTCACATTGTGTATCCAAGTGTCCAGACATTCGCTTCAGAGTACATTGCATCACACCATTAAGCTCGAGTAGAGTTCTGATGTTATCCATGATGTCATGGATTAGCTTTTCGTCCACCATCGATTGCAGACGATTCAATGAAAGCACCAACAAAGTGAATTAATATTCACTTAGCTAAGACTTTAATTAAATTACAAGTAAGAAGCAAGATCTCGAATTGATTACTGACAGAATTAGAACTGAACTCAAGAAGAAGATGAGATTACAGAAGAACAACAAAAGATGGGATTACAGATGAACAATAGAAGATGGGAAGAAGAATACTGAATTAGCTTAAACAATCTTTTCATGCCCTATTCTCCCAATCTCTCGTTCATTATATTCTACGAAGGATTTTCTCTTGATGGGCTCCTTCCATGGGTTGCTAAGATGGGCCCATGGTAGATTAATATAGTTTACAACATTGTAAAATACATCTATTATTCTTGCATAGTTTGTTCATTTTTCGTTAGAATTAGTGTCGATTTTATTCTGAATATACATACTTTTGATTTATTTGTGTTTTGTAGGTCTTGGTTGATATAAGCAGTTGAAAAGGATGGAAAATGAGCTAAAAGTTGATAAAACCATGTGCCGGATCGTGAACAGAAGCTCGAGAGATGAAACAGTGTTAAAAACAAAGCATTCAAGGGTTGTCATGAGGCGCGACACTATTAAAGTAGTTTTTTTGCGGGGCGTGATGAAGGGAATTGACTCGTTGACTGATCTGGGACGCCGTGGGGCGCGATAGCCTATGCCTTGGGTGTTGAGCTCGTAAAAGTCCTATATTCCAGCGAATTCGTGAAAGTTAAGGATTTTGGGGTTTTGGACAAGTATATATATCATGTTATGGTTACAATTTAAACCCTAGATGACTTCGGACGGATTTATGCAACTTGGAGCTCTGGTTTAGCAAGTTTTGAAGGCAATTGAGCATAAGGAATCGCTTGGTAGGAGTTTGGAGCTTAAAGATTGAAGATTTATGGGTTTTGTCTTCCCAGTTTTCTTTGTTTCTTATTTTTCTTTCCTACTAATATGAATTCTCTGTTTAAGACCATTGTTTTATCGTTTTTTTAGTTCATGCGTCTGTAGCTTTCGTCAGCATTTAGTCGTATTTTGTCTGTTTATGTCTTTTGTGAAAAATTATGTTTATGTATGTATTTGCGTAGAAAGACAGCTCAGGAAATGGCACTTGTATGTAAAAGTGTTGACCGAAGGTTGACTTGTGTCATCCGATCGGACAGCCACCCGATCGGACAGCACTGTCACCCGATCAGACAGCACTTACTAGTCTCCTGAGTTTGCCTATAAATACCCGGGTAGGGTATGTCATTGAGGACTTTTGGAACTTTAGAAGTCTCTGTCCAGTCTGACTATCTTCTGGCACTTGTGTACTTTCATATCATCTGAATAGAAAGATCAGACGGTGTTAAACGTTGAATACTCTATCGTAGTTCTGTGACTTGATCCAATGGATTCCGCACATTGATCGGGTGTTCATCCACATTTGTGACAATCAGATCCTGCACAAAAGGACCTAACAAATGGTATCAGAGCATCCAGGAGGCTGAATCGAGATCTACGACAGCGAATTCACCAGAATATCAGTGTTTCTAGCCATTTACAGTCAAATTTCACCGGAAATTTGACAAATTCTCTCTCTTTCTACTCATTTCTTATTGTGTTCTTCACTTTTATACCTTAAAAACCAGTAAAACATAAAATTGAACGGGAAATTACGGTTAAAATTTTATAAATTTGTTATCAATCTATTCGCAATCAATCGTAGTACAATCCTTCAAGATTTCATAAGAAAATTCCTTCAAAAACTGAATCAAAATCATCAAAAACTATGTTGAACTGTTCATGTGTGTTGACGTCATTCACTCGTTCGAACGGCTGCTCGAACGATTTGGCTTAGATTGTTCTTAGATACCTGATTGCTGACATCATCAGTGTTACCCGATCGGATCACTACCCGATCGGACAGCATTGTTGTTCTTATTTTCTGTTGCTTACGTCAACCACTACCCGATCGGACAGCAAAGTTTTCAAAAGTCTCTGTGCTACTCATTCGGTCAACCACTCGATCGGACTACCACCCGATCGAGTTGCAATCCGATTCGTGTACTTCTCTTTTATATTATTGTGCCACTCGATCGGATCACCATCCGATTCAAGTGCATCAGTGTGAAACTTTTGAAAATCACAAAAAATTGTCTAAGTGTTTGAAAACTGTTTCAGGTACTCTAAAATGGGGGACGATTTTCTAAACCCATTTAGCGACATATTTGCTTACACCAGCAACACAGGAGACGACACGTCAAGCAACACAAATAACACTGCTCCAAACCCGAATCCTAAGAAAGCCATTGCTGACTCACAAAGCGTGGATAACGCTTATGGCACCTACAATAAACCGCCCAAGCTCATAGCCATCGAAGTTACAACAGATGGGCGAGTAGGTTCGAGGACTGGTTGAAGGCATTCGCCTACCAGAGTTGGAAGTGTTTAAGGAATGGTTTCAATATTGGAAGGAGTGATTATGAAAACCTGATCGATAGTGAACAGGAAAGTTTTATTGCGGAAAAGAAATGTATTGCATTGCTACATCAATCAAGAGATTTATGGGAAAAATTAAAAAAGAAATGTGTAGGAGGAGCAGAAATCGTTAAGAACAGGAAGAAATTATTGAAGAAAGAATTTGATCTGTTCGGTTGTATGAAGAATGAATCGGTTTCAAAGATGATAGAGCGGTTTTTTCACTTAAAGATTGAGCTTAGAAGATATGGGATTACTTTTACCGAGGAAGAATTAGTTTAAAAGTTGTTGGATTCACTGCCCGACGAAAAAGATTGGCTGTATTTTGCCCTGATGTTGAGGAACACAGTGAAGAAGGATTATTTGACAGTCGATTTGCTGATTGAAAGGTTTGAAAGCCACGAGCTTGAGATTAGAAAGACAAACAAAGTCAACAGCACCCCGTATCAACAAAACGTTGATCTGTACTATCGGGGAAGCATGATTCCAAAGACTGTGTCACCAAAGACTGCGTTCTCAGCAGAAAACTCAATCATGCCAAATCAAGAGAATCAAAACAGCAGTTCTACTCCAAGCAGTGGATATCATGGAGGGTCGTCTTCATCTGCTCCAAGTCAACAGCAACAATCTATTCCGAAAAACATCTTCCAGTGCAACATTGCTATAAATCTCAACAATGCACAAAACTTCAGTTAAGAAGCAGCCAAGCAGCAGATGGTGTTTTTGGCTTCAATATTGGAATCCTATGAAAGCCTAGTTGCTGGAAAGATCGTGAACACTAACCTTACCAAAGAAGACTATGATCAAATCGACCCCGAAGAAATGGAGTTGATTGACATTAGATGGTGTATGGCGAGTGTTGTTCGAAGGGCTCAGAGGTTCATGGAAATAACCAGCAAACACTCCATTGGTGGACCTTCAACGAAATTAGGATTTGATAAATCGAAGGTTACATGTTTTAAGTGCAAGCAAAAGGGGCACTTTAAACGAGAATGCCGAAATGCAGCTTCTGATGAAACGGCCAATCCATTCCATGATGATTATTATAAAAAGGCCATTTATCATCAAAACAAAGTAGAACCTCCGAGAATGAAACAGATAGAAAAAACTCCTAAAGAAAAATCAAGAGCCTTAGAAGTTAGCCATGATGATGAGGGCTTTGATTGGAGTGATTTGTTACCTGAAGAAGATGTTGTGGGTTATGCCTTCATGGCAAAAAAATGTTCCATTCAAAGACACAAGAACTGAAGAGGAGAAATATGTCAATAGAAAGATGTTAGCACAAACCATGAAAGATAGGCATTATCGAGCCTGGAAAGAGGCTAAAAGTGCAAAGAGATGGGATGCTGACAGAGAGTGCTATTTGGATCCTAAAGGAAATATACTTGTTGAACCATCAACCCTTCTTGTTGAAACTCTCATCGAACAAATAGCACAACAAGAAGAAGAAAGACAGAGAGAATGGGAAAGGCAAGAAGAAGAGGAAAAGTTAAAGTCGAAAATGGTCGATGATGGGATAATCGACACGACGAAAGAAATGACTGCAGAGAACCTAAAGAAAATGGCAGATAAAGTGCTTGCAGCAAAGGAATTAGAGGTAGATTCTAAGTCCGGATCTGAGTCAAAGAGCAAGGTCAGTTCTAATGATTCAACAAATGGGTCAGATAAGAATGATAAAGCCAAAATTGAAAGTGACTGCAGAAATTGCATGAAAGACTGCAAGGTTTGTAGTACACATGCATATCTCAGTGCTAAAAAGACTGAAGAACTGACTGAAAGAGTCAAAGAAGTTGAAAATCAAATCTTAGGTCGTGATAAATTGGTAAAAGCTTCAAATGATCGAATCAAGGAATTAACTGATAAAATTGAAAAAGATAAAATCGATGTAGAAAGAATCAGGAAAGAAAATGAAAAGTTAATTTTTGAAAACCGACAACTTTCTGAAAATCATGAGAAGCTAAAAAGAAAGATAAAAAGATTCTGATGAGAGAAACAGTAAAACAACCAAAGAAAACCTTCAACTGTCAGGGGTACTTCAGTCGAAAGAAAAGCTAATCAACCAACAGTTGGATGAGATTGCTAATCTAAAGCTTCAGTTTCAGCAAGCTAAGATTGAAAATGAATGAATCAATCTGAAACTAACCAGTTACAACTCCGCGAGCTTTGTTCTCCAACACATAGTTCCCAAACCCACTGGGAAGAACAAAGCTGGTGAAGATGTATATTCGGACGGAACTGGGGTTGGGTATCATCAAGTTCCACCACCAGTGTTGAATAATTTTTCAAAGAAAAAATCTGGGTTGGTTAATGATGATGAAACAAATGAGATTAAACTTCCAGAAACAATCGATATCACATTCACTTCATCATCCGATGAAGACAGTGTTCAGTCCGAAGTTGTTAAAAATGTAGTTGAAAATGTTTTGAAATCTGACAGTGATTCAACTGAGGACTAAGAATGCTTTTTGAATAATTATATTCCAAAATCAAAATCCAAAAACAACTTAAGTGAAGAACCCACTCTTGTGATGTACAAGATGTCGGGATCAGATAAGTTGTATTCGGATCTTGAATTTCCTCTTGAGAATGTGAATGTTGACAAATTGAAGAATGTGTTTAAACTGGTTCAGATTGATGTTTCTGAGATTGAAGGTTTGAAACGTTCTGAAAGGCAATTGAATTTTGAAAAAGGTAAGTCTTACTACAAAAAACCTGTTGTACCGCCACGTTTTTCTTACAACAACCAAAACAAATGGTCGGGTGGTTATCAGGGTGGTAAGAAAAATCAAAGAAGGAACTTTCTAAACAAGAAGTTTGTTGAGAAAAAGGTGTTTGTGAAAAGCTTGAGTTCACATTCCGAGCAAGAAAAACGTTGGACACATTTGTTTTGGTTGTTGAGAAAAAGGTGTTTGTGAAAAGCTTGAGTTCACAGCCTCAGACCGAAGGCACAAATCGGGAAGTTGGTACCTGTACATGCTTTAAGTGCAACAAAGTTGGACACATTGCACGAAAGTGCACCAACTCAAAGCCTAAGTCTGCGGTTGTAGAGAGTCCGAAAAAGAAAGATGTTGCAAAAGGTAAAGCTCCAATGGTTGTTAAGAAGAAAGTGTTGAAAAATGATAACACCAAAGTCAAAACTGAACCCGTAAAAAGTTTGGTAACTAAAACTGACAAGTTT
>JARYGA010058612.1:0-54155 GCA_030545235.1 Helianthus tuberosus | reverse complement strand
AATTTGGTCTTTTTATGTTATTGATTTAAAACACCATTTTACTAATTAAAATAAAATGAATTATATGTTATAACACACACTCTCTCTCTCTAATCCCCCCACCTGCCACCACCTCACTCAATAACACAATATTCAACCATCAAATTCGATCAAATTTATCAAATTCATTTGTGGCCTTTTCCAATCGCATCATAAGCAACAAAACCCTTCAATCAATTTCACAGTTCCCCCAATTTGAAAATCTGTTCTTGCCGGAAAAAACCTCACCATGGTCAGACCTTAAAACGCCGAAATTGAGAAACCCCCAATTTGGAGGTCACCATAATCGGTCCACCTTAATTCTAGGTAATTAGAATTTTAGCAAAATTTGTTTAAAATAAGTTTAATTTCAAATTTTGAATACACAATTTAAGATTTTATGTTACTAACAGCAAAATTGAATCTAAAATAAATGCAATAATGGTGAATCTGGTTCAATATTATTCATAAATCAGGGCAAAAATTGTCATAACAAAATTCAACCAAAATTAATCTAAATTCGTTTAAAATTACAAGTAAACAATAACCAATTAAAATATATTAAAACAGAATTTTTCATAATAACACTATGAAAATATTATATTTTATGACATATGCTTTTGTTATATATTCATATAAACACATGTACATTTACATATACATGGAAGGTGTGCATGAAATATTTTATATATTTTATAACCTGTATTAATGAAACAAATAATACTTTATACATAAAATAGGAATATGTGCAAAAACATTTGGTACTATATGACTATATGGTTTAAAATATATGTACGTAACACCTATATATATCGACAGGAAATAACTTAAGGATTTTTATCATTTAATAATTTAACTCATCTCTTCAATTATATTTGAGGCATATATATATATATATATATAGGGAGAAGATCATGCGAGAACAACCTCTTATTGTGAGAACCGCGAGAACCAATGTGAACACACTAAAAATGCCTAAAAATAGCTAAAAATCACACAAAATTTTTTTTTTGATTTTTTTAATATTTTTTAGGTTAAAATCGCTACTTTTCGAAGCAAAAAAAAATGTTTTTTTTTTAATTTTTTTTTTTGGCTTCGAAAAATAGCGATTTTAACCTAAAAAATATTAAAAAAATCAAAAAAAAAATTTAAATTTTTTTTTTTGATTTTTTTAGATTTTTTAAGGTTTTTTGGGGGTTTAGTTTTTAGCATTTTAGCTTGGGGGGGGGGGGGGGGTGGGGGGGGGGTTTAGGTTTTTGGGGGTTGGGGGAGGGGGGTGGGGTTAGGTTTTTTTTTTTGGGGGGGGGGGGGGGGTTAGGTTTTTTTTTTGGGGGGGGGGGGGGTGGGGGTTAGGTTTTTTTTAGGTTTTTTTAGCTATTTTAGGTTGTGTTCACATTGGTTCTCAAGGTTCTCACAATAAGGGTGGTTCTCGCATGAGCCCCTCCCTATATATATATATATATATATATATTCTAATACAGGAATACTATTTCATTCCTTAGTATATTTAGAATCAATTTTAGAAACGTCAACTTTGTATTATCTACTATGATACTTCTTTGAATAAATATACGATGAATTTAGAATCAAGTTCTAATATTTTACAACCAATATGATTCAACCCTCTGATTAAAAATAAAATGAATCTAGAAAGTTTACATTTTGATTAAATTTATTTCTTTTAATATTCATCCGTTTTATTTTAGCATGTTCAATAAATTTAACAAAAATTTATTTCAATATAGTATTACTATTTTTGTTATAAAAGAATGAATAAAGTTATGGGAATAAGCAGGATAATTAATACCATCAGTTATATAATTAGATTTTTATAAAAATGATTTAGTATTATATATATATTACAGGAAATTTGAAATTTTATATTGATATACGTATGCATATACAAGACAAAATTTCTTGATGGTATACACAAATATCTTCTGTAGGAAAACCAGTTTTTAGCAGAAGAAACAAACTCAACCTTACATGTTTACTTAGAACATATTCCGATGGTTTCTTAACCAATACCCACATTTAACCTAAAAGAAACCCTAAGAATACCAGTACTAGTACCAAATCCAAGGAAACAATGGTAGGACCAACGACGGGGAATCTCAGATAAGACCCCTATCTCCAACCACAACCACAATTTCCACCATACATCCGGAAGGCCTGTCCAGCCATAATCTCTAAGAATATAGCTGAGTTGAGGCAATATGGAGAAAAGCTACTATCAGTAGGACACCGAGCCCGTAATATAGAAAAAGAGCTCGCCTGCAACTACAACGAGAGGGAACAACACATAATATAATATATATACTTTGCTTATATTTTGATAAAATATATAATGAAAGCAAATAATAATATATAACATGCATATATATATATATATATATATATATATATATATATATCTATTAACACATAATAGTAATACGTATGTGTCGCAACCCCCGACCCCTACCCCGGGAGCGGGAGCCGCGAGACACAGAGCCGGTGGTATCGGTGTTTATTAATTTGGCAGCGGAAATGAGACATCAGAACCGTAGTTAGGAAATAGTATCAGAGTTTCAAACACCAACTTTTATGGGATAAAACCTAAGTTTCGTTTACAAATACATTTATAGGGATAGACCCTAATTATTGAAAGTAAAATCTCCTTTTCATTTAGGTAACTTTTATAGCCACTTTTCTAAGCCTTCAGTGCTCTCCAGCTGGCTTCTATTAGCTTCACATTAAGTTACCTGAAACACGTTTAAAAATATTTTATCAGCAAGAAATACTGGCGAGTGCATCACAGTTTAATCAAAACAAGTTTTTATAACTTTACAGTATTGAGAGCATCAACGATTACAATGTTTATGGCTACCAACTTACTCATTCAGTAATTATCATTTTAACTGAATCCACAGTTCCATGACTGTGGTCATGTTACTTATTGGCTAACTCGTCGTCCAATAGTAACGGATTACAAGTATTGTATACAAAACCTCACATTGCACACGTATACTCAATCACTGTTAAGTATAATTTAAACATTTGAGGTTTTGGTAAAACAATTTGACTCACAAAAAGAGAATGTACTCACATTGTTGACTTAGGTGTTTCTACGGCTTCCTGGTGGTTTTCCTGATTATTATCTATTAAAAATTAAACATTGCACACGTGTTAGTAAGATAACCGAAATCACATTAGCCATACCACCGAGACAGAACTTCAACGAACTGAGTCAGGCAGAGCCTTGACATGCGTTACGGAGCCCTAGATCAATCGGGTAGGGTAACAAATACGTGATCGGGGGTTATAATACTTACAACGAGGCAGAGCTTCGCTTTTTAGGGGTATTATTCCCGAGAGTTTTGCCTATCATAGAATTTGAGAGAGAAAGAAAGAAATGAGCGATGAGAACTGAGGTCTCGGCCTCCTTTTATAGGCCTGGTCGATGGCGGCTCGCGTCCTGCGACTCCCCCATCTAACTGTCTCGCGGCCCGCAAGAACACTAGGCTAGGCCCTAGCTTTGGTGAGTCTACTCACTCGACTCCACATGTAGGTGGACACATGGCGCAAGGTGGTGTCGCCTGGTGTTACTCCGTCGCGCCCCGCGAACCGGCCAGTTAACCTGGTCGCGGCCCGGGAACGGCTAAACATATTTGTTTTATTTGTTTTTTATTAATAAAAAGGTATTTTAGGGCCGTTTGTCATATACGGGTTGTATTTTAGGACGATTAGGGTGTTTTAGGAGGGTTGTTATATCCTCCCCACCTTGTTTTGAATCTCTTCTTTGAGATCTACTGGAACAAGTGTGGATATTTCCATTGCGTCTCTGACTCGAGTTCCCAAGTGTATTCTGGTCATCTCTTAGAATCCCATTTTACTTTGACTAGAACTAATCTCTTGTGCTTGAGATTCTTGATCTTTCTATCTTCAATTTGTAATGGTTTTTCTATGAACTTAAGTTTCTCATTTACCTCTATGTCCCGAAGAGGTACCACTAATGATTCGTCTGCTAAACATTTCTTGAGGTTACATACATGAAACACATCATGTATTCCTACCATTTCATCTGGCAGTTGTAGCTGATAAGCTACTGGTCCTATTCTTTTGATAACCTCAGAAGGTCCAACATACCTTGGGCTTAGCTTTCATCTCTTAACGAATCTGACCACTCTTTTCCATGGAGAAACTTCTAACAATACCTTATCTACAACTTGAAATTCCAATGGTTTTCGTCTGTTATCTGTATAACTCTTTTGACGATCTCGTGCTGCTTTTAGTCTTTCCTTGACTTGAATTATTTTGTCCATTGTTTCTTGCACTATCTATGGTCCAGATAATTGCTTTTCTCCAATTTCTGCCCAACAAACTGGAGTTCGGCACTTTCGTCCATAAAGTGCTTCAAACGGTGCAACAATAATACTGGTATTAGGGGTGCAAACGAGCCAAGCCGAGCCCGAGCTTGACCAGGCTCGAGCTCGGCTCGATTCGAGCTTTGCTTTCAAAGCTCGAGCTTGGCTCGTTTGTATTTTCTCAAGCTCGAGCTCGGCTTGGGCTCAGCTCGTTTATTATCTATTAATTAGTATATTATATAAAAATAATATAAATAATAGAATTTTTAGGCCCGCGAGCTTGATAATTGAAGCTCGGGCTCCGGATCGTTTACTAAATAAGCTTATTTTTAGGTTCGAGGTCGGCTTGTAAACAAGTTTAAACAAGCTCGGCTCGACTCGGCTCGTTTACACTAAGGCTCGATAAGGCTCGACGAGCCTAATGAGCTTCACATGCTAGGCTCGAGCTCGGACTCGATAAAAAAACGAGCTTTGTTTTAGGCTCAAGCTCGGCTCGGGCTCGGGCTCGAGCTCGATAAGGCTCGGCTCATTTCAAGTTTTTTCTCGAGCCGATATCGAGTAGCTCACTGTTCGGCTCGTTTGCACCCCTAACTGGTATGATAGCTGTTATTGTAGGAAAATTCTATTAATGGTAAATGATCGTCCCAATTTCCTCCGAAATCAATTACACAAGCTCTAAGCATATCTTCCATCGTCTGAATTGTCCTTTCGCTTTGTCCGTCCGTCTGAGGATGATAAGCGGTGCTTAGATTCAACTTGGTTCCCATTACTTTTTGGAAATTTGTCCAAAAATGAGATGTAAAATGATTATCTCTATCAGATACAATAGATAAAGGAATTCCATGTAATGAAACTATTTCATTTATATATAACTTGGCTAACTGTTCCATACTGAAAGTTTCCTTCATAGGTAAGAAATGAGCAGATTTGGTTAATCTGTCTACAATCACCCAGATTGTATCATTACCTTTTCGTGTCTTGGGTAGTTTTGTAACAAAGTCCATTGTTATCAATTCCTATTTCCATATTGGTATTTCTAATTTCTGTAATAACCCTGATTGTTTCTGATGCAGAGCTTTAACCTGTGAACAAGTTAGACATTTAGCAACATAGTTTTCTATATCCTTTTTCATTCCTATCCACCAGAAATTCTTCCTTAAGTCTTGATACATCTTATCACTACCGGGATGTATCGTATACTTATATTTATGGGCTTATTCTAAAATTCTGTGGCGTAGGTTTCCTTGTTTAGGTATCCAGATCCTTTTCTTATGGAATCTCCAAATTCCATCTATTCCTTATTCTAACTCTTTAATCATTCCTTTTAAACCTCCAGCCTCGTCCTTGATTACTTTTTCCTGTATCTTTTTGATTTGCTCATTTAAATCTATCTGTAGATTTAATTTAAGAGAGCTTTCTTGTTTTGGCTTTTCATGATACTTTCGACTTTAAGCATCAACTACTATATTGGCTTTTCCTGCATGATACTGGATATCACAATCGTAATCACTAAGAATCTCCATCCAGCGTCTCTGTCTCATATTTAATTCCTTTTGCCCAAAGACTTACCTTAAACTCTCATGATCTGTAAATACAACTAACTTACTACCGTAAAGATAGTGTTTCCAAATCTTAAGGGGAAAAAATATGGCTCCTAACTCTAGAACATGGGTTGTATAATTCTCCTCATGTTTCTTAAGCTGTCTAGAGGCATATGCTATAACCTTTTGACGTTGCATCAACACACATCCGTATCCTAACTTAGACGCGTCACAATAGACTATAAAGTCTTCAGTTCCTTTTGGTAACGCGAGTATAGGTGCGTTGGTTAACTTTTGCTTTAGAATCCTAAATGCTTCCTCCTGTTTTGGTCCCCATTCAAACTTAATTAATTTGCAGGTCAGTTTGGTTAACGGAAAGGCTATTCTAGAGAAATCCTGAATAAAACGTCTATAATATCCTGCCAGTCCAAGAAAACTTCTCACCTCCGTCGGAGATTCAGGGACTTTCCATTTAGTAATCGCCTCGATTTTTGTGGGATCCACATGAATTCCTTCATGATTAACCAGATGTCCAAGGAATTGTACTTCTTGTATCCAGAATTCGCATTTTGAAAATTTAGCATAAAGCTTTTCCTTTCTCATTAATGTCAGAAGTATATGTAAATGCTTTGCATGATCCTCTTTACTCTTAGAGTATATTAGAATATCATCTATAAAGACAATTACAAATTTATCCTAGGTATGGTTTACATATCCTGTTCATCATGTCCATAAATGCAGTTGGGGCATTGGTTAAACCAAATGGCGTGACTGTAAATTCATAATGACCGTACCTTGTTCTGAAAGCAGTTTTAGAAGAACACCTAAACGGCTTAAACTAGTGGCATAGCTCTGGAACCACCTTCTGTCGCAACCCCCGACCCCTACCCCGGGAGCGGGAGCCGCGAGACACAGAGCCGGTGGTATCGATGTTTATTAATCTGGCAGCGGAAATGAGACATCAGGACCGTAGTTAGGAAATAGTATCAGAGTTTCAAACACTAACTTTTATAAATAACAACTAAATGGGATAAAACCCAAGTTTCGTTTACAAATACATTTATAGGGATAGACCCTAATTATTAAAAGTAAAATCTTCTTTTCATTTAGGTAACTTTTATAGTCACTTTTCTAAGCCTTCAGTGCTCTCCAGCTGGCTTCTATTAGCTTCACATTAAGTTACCTGAAACGCGTTTAAAAATATTTTATCAGCAAGAAATACTAGCGAGTGCATCACAGTTTAATCAAAACAAGTTTTTATAACTTTACAGTATTGAGAGCATCAACGATTACAATGTTTATGTCTACCAATTTACTCATTCAGTATTTATCATTTTAACTGAATCCACAGTTCCATGACTGTGGTCATGTTACTCATTGGCTAACTCGTCGTCCAATAGTAACGGATTACAAGTATTGTATACAAAACTCCACATACTGGCAGTAATTGTAGAACACGTATACTCAATCACTTTTAAGTATAATTTAAACATTTGAGGTTTTGGTAAAACAATTTTGACTCACAAAAAGAGAATGTACTCACATTGTTGACTTAGGTGTTTCTACGGCTTCCTGGTGGTGTTCCTGATTATTATCTGTAGGTCCCTCTCGAGGATGAGATAAAACCTTATCCTTGTTATATCAAACACACTAGCGAGTGCGGAATCCAAGCTAGCATGCAACCGAGAATTTATACGAGAACAAGCACAAACACAACACACAAGATTCACCGATTAACACCACATGTATTAATACGTATGAAAGGTCCGGTTACAAGCTCAATGTTTACAGATATGTTCTATAAACTCTCACAGTGTGTGTGCTCTCCTGTCTCTCTCTTGTGTCTCCTATGTGTTCTGTCTGAACACAACACACTACATGGGTATTTATACCTGACACAGCAGGTCTGGTCGAAGGATCAGACAGATTGATCGAAAGATCATCTGTCGACCAGAACGCCATCGAAAGATCATCTGTCGACCACGAAGGATAATATCCTTCGTGGTCTATCCTTCGTGGCTATCTTTCGAGCTCATCATCGAAGGATATAAAACAATCCTTCGATGACACATCCTTCGACACAGCCAGCTTATAACATTTCACTAACTGTTTGGTCAAGTCAAACCAGGAGGATGGTTGACTTGGTCAAACTTACATCAATCTTACATTAAAGACATCGTTTTGTATCATGACGAAATACAGACAAAGTACAGACACAAGTGCACCAACAAACTCCCCCTTGGCTGTAGCTTTGTCTCGATCTTCGTGTCTTCAAGTCTTCAAGGCCGAGTCGAACCGAGCCGAGTCGCGTCCACACAAAGTGCATCAACAAACTCCCCCTTGGACGCTACTCGTGATGGTTCGTCTTCTATGTCTTTCATGCCGGAGGATCTTCAAAGTTTTCACGCGTCGTAAGCAGAAAGTGTATCAACAAACTCCCCGTTTCATGTAGAAAGTGTGTTGACAAACTCCCCCTTAGATTGAACTCTCCATTGAGTCATGCTCGTGAATCTTTTGTCTTGACAATTTTTCAGATCCTTGTGGTGTTGATGAAGGGACAGCGGCAACTCGATCATTTTATCCTTTGAGTGCCTCCACTTCGTGTCTTCATTCCAAAGCTTTTCATCGAACATGTTCTCCTCGCCTTTAGTATCTGCACATGCAAGAAAGCTAAACGCATAATGAGAACAACTGCTTGGAATATAGTTAACATTTAAACTAACGACACATATGAGATCAAATCTCAATCAAACACCAACCGACAGCAGTTTGAAAGTTTAGAAAAATATTCATTTTAATCCTTTAATCCTTTAACTTTCAAAACTCGATAACTTCGACTGTTTATGAAGATGCAATTGTTTTCCAGCTTACGATCAGGATTTTGGGTAGGATAGACTCGAGTTCCAACATCGGTCAATCTAAAATAAACTAGAAGAAAAATCTTTTTGGATTTTATAAAGTTTAAATTAAAACACACCTAAAATCTTTTTGAAATTTTCATTTTTCAAAAGTAAAGACGGAAAGCAATAAATAAATATATACAAAGATGCATAAACAGGAAACATTAAATAAATATTTACAGACATTCTTTTTGCGAGTTTCGAGGGTAAGAGAATCATATCAGTGTACGGTCATGTCCAAAACGTTCTTGTTGTTCAATTAGTTAACATTAAGATAAGCATCCTATAACAATTATCGGTATTGTTGTCCACATAAGCTCAACTTATCATTTGTAATCATGGCGAGGGGATACGTTAAGGTATAATTTATACTTACCGACCGGTGTTCATCCACATCACGACACATTCCCGTATCAAGGTATGCACGAGGGTTCATCTTACCGGTGAGTATACCGATTATCATCTGTTTGACCGTATATGATGTGAGATTCTCACTTATTTGGATTGAAAACAAGCCCTATGTGATAGAATCACTTATTTATGAGGAACTTGATTTTCAGATGCATGAGGGCACAGGAGCAAGTCCGTGAACAGGTCAGTACTTTCGTACAGCAGAGAGACGAACTTGACACCCGGAAAGAATTTGTGATATATTATCACTTATTTGTTTGGACATGTGATTGTTTATCACTTATTGAGGTCGTATGCAATATGTACACGTATGTATAGTATCATGGAAGATCTAGACTTGCGTCCCCGTTATTTTTCGGTAAAAGATACAACCATGATACCCAGATGATAAGCAGCATAAAGACCGAATATCTCAGAACCTCGGCAATCTCTCAAACGAAATTTCGGTACTAAGACCATATGCCAATGAATGGTTCCCACCCAGTCTTCAGTCGGATTAAGTTTATATCACCCTGCACACTTTAAAATGATTGTGAGCCTACCGATACATCTTATATAGAGCTGCTTATCGTTTTGCATTTAAGGTTTAAAGAGGTTTAGACAGACCACTGATGTACTATCATATTCTCTTTTGCTCGCCAGGAAACTCATTTTTGCTTTTCTATTGTTTTTGTGTTTTTGAAAATTTTCGATGTTTTTGGATTTTCAGATTTTGGATTACTCCCCCTAAAATCAACAAACTAAATAAATTTAAAACACAAAGGTATTTACAAAAACGATTTTCCGATGTCGGTTAACTCATGTTTTACCTCAATGCCGTTTACCAAAATTAAGTTTTAATCAGAAATGATTTAGCGAATTTTGGAAACATAAGTTGGCATGTCGGTAAGCGGTGCGGACCAAGACAACATTGTCTGGCCAAAGAGTGCTGTACTAGATAATAATTCACAAAGCAGCTTAAATATCGACAAGTATAGGAGAGATTAGAAATTTAAAACCGTATCCTGCAACTGCATCGTGCATTGCAAGGAATCTGAGAGCTCTCCCAAACTGGATATCCACCCGGTGTGGATTTCAAAGTCGATTCTTTGTAGCTACTTAGAAATCTCTTCACAGCAACAAGATCAGAAACCTTTGGTTCCGGCTGGTCTTCCTCATTGTACCAGCGAAGGTCTTTATCTTTCTCTTGAGAAGTAGTGTGCGGTTGTTCAATCCATGCCAAGGCATCCGCACACCCGGTTGGTTTGTTCAACAAACATATTTTCTTCAAACACACCGCGAAGAAATGTACACTGCACGTTCATCTTGTCGATTGTGAACTTCAGACGTGCTGCAGGTGCGTACATTTTGATTTGAATCTATCCCGGGGACCCGATCAAAGCCTTGAACATTCACATTTTGAAATGATTTACATTTTGTCGAAGCTTCCAATTTCTTTCATCAGACATTTCTTTTTCCCTTTTCTCTTCTTCTCCATCAAAGGCAACAATTTCTTCTGTCGCCTATCTTGTGCAAGGACGCTCCACTATCAACAATCTTACGACTATCGAAAGTTCCTCCTGGAATATCCTACACACTCACTCAAAAGTTAGTTGGAGAGAGGGACCCAAGCCTTTGTGGACTTGGGTCGTCCTTGATCATCAAGAAAAGTGATTTCAATCACTTGATGATTAGGAAAAAGAACCTGTGGTGCTTCCCCTGACTGAATTACCTGTTTTTGTTTCCAAGCTGTGTGTCCGTTACCAGTATTTGCATTAATTGTTTTAGCATTTACTGGTTTTACAGTTTTAGGTTTTGCTTGAACAAGTTTTTCTTCTTTGACCTCTGATTTTAAGGCCTTCTCAATTTCCTTTTGATTCTTTTGTTTTAACTTCTTTTCCCTTTCTTTCAAGACACGTGGGTCTTGTTTCGGGGAAAATGATCGTTTTTGGTAATTGGTTTCTTGGGGAGCACTTGTTTTTGCCTTCAACTTTTTCAGGTATGGGCAGTATCTTACAATATGCCCAATTGTGCCACACTCAAAACACATTCTCCGTTCTACAAACCTCGGAGAAACATGTTGATGATCAGACGAAGAACCAGACCATGAACTTTGTGATCTAGACGTGCTTGGACCTAAATCACATCCGTTGGTGTGTTGGGTGTAATTATTCTGTTCATTTCGTTTTAAAATTCTAACTTGTTTTATAAAATCAAGGTTAGATTTATCCTGAAATGTTTCAAGTTTGTCTGAACCCGTGGATCCAACAAAGTTCATTTTCGGTTCTCTTTTCTTAACAAGAGCTCTTTTGTTTTGCACCCATTGTTGTTGAACCTTAGGTGCTTGAACATTCTTGTTCTGAGCCTTCTTTCCCTGTACCTTACCTTTTCCGGAGTTGACTTGTTGTTTTCGCTCAACTGATGGTTTTTGGTTTCCGTATTGTTTTCTAATTTGTTCACACGGAATTTGATCACATTGAGTGACGGTAATTTTGCCACTTTTGTTTCCCAAAAACTTGTCAGTACATCCTTCAAAAATTTGCTCAATTAAATCTTGATTTACATTTTTAATTGGAAAATCTTTGTTAGAGTAAATTTTGTTATCTCCTTTGAGCGTGTACAACAAGTTATTCTCTTCACTTGTAGGAACAAGGGACTCCATAGCTTTTGACATTTCAGTCTTACTCGGTTTCACTGGTGGATCACACAGGATGTGATTCTCGATTGGAATATCTGGTGTAACCGAGTTGGACTGTTGTTTCACAATTTCTTCAGATTCATCATCCGAAGAATCAGCATCCTCAACGATGGGAGGACTCTGTTCCTTAACACACGATGAATCTGTCACATTCTCAGATTCTGATTCAGATTCAGATTGACCCGAGGATGATGTACCAGTTGTGAACCCGAGGCCTGCTGCAAAGTCATCTAGACCGAGTGGCACAGTAGGTTCAAAACGGGGCATATCCTCGTCATCAGGCGATTTGGAGTAATTGTGATTCATTGGGGGAGGACATGATCTGAATCCAATACATGGTTTATCCCCCTTTTTCTTTCTCTCTTGAACATCAATGATGTGATCCAATACAAAGCGGGAATTGGAATAGCTTTCCAGTTTCTGCTTAATTGTCTCACATTCACATCGAGCTGTTGCTAACTCTACCATTTGCTTTTCAATTGTGTCAATAAGATTATTGTTAGCATGTTGTTTTCGCAAAACAGCCTTTTGTAATTCTGAAACATCATGTTTTAATGACGCAATTGTTGCTTTAAACTCCTTTTCATTTCTGGTTAAAAACAAGTTAGCTTCAGTTGCTTTAGAAAGATCTACAATCAATTCTTGATTGTGTTTGCTTGTGATATCATATTTCTCTTGCAAAGCCTCGTGTTTGCTTTGCAATTCACAACACTCATCATTCATCGAAACATGTTTGTCTTGCAAGTCAAACAAACTAGCTTGTAAAGCGTTATGTTTGCCTTGCAACTCAGACATGTTTGCCTCTAAATCAGCATTGTTGACACGCAAACTATCACAGTTATCACAACTAGCTACAGTGGGTTCATCGACACATACCTGATCTGATGAACTGTCGACATTAGCCATAAAGGCTGAATGGAGAGAAGACGAAGAGTAAGCAGCTTGATCCATTAGATTAGATCTTCTTTCAGTTCCTGCTGCAGCTTCTTCCAAAAGCTCATCAATATGATCATTTCCTGAAGTGGAGGATTCTTCATCTGAGCTTCCACTATAACCAGAACTGTCTTCCTCTTCAGAAGATGCAACACCATTGGTGGAAGATTCTCCACCACTGGCGTGCTTTAAATCCTTTACTACTTCAGCAAAACATGCTGTTCCACCATTTCCTCCTTCTCCAAGCTGAAGCGACCAATCACAACCCTCATCTATTTGAACCAACAGCCCCCGGTTGGTATTTGATGACCCTGCTTGGCCTTGGTTGTTGACAGGTATCAACGTACGAACATTGTTCCCGTTCTGGTTGCCTTGATTTCTGAACGGATTTTGATTTCCATGCTGAGCTGGTCTGGTGCATTCCCTTTTGAAATGACCCCGTTCGCCACAGTTAAAGCACTTGACAGCTTGCTTGTCGAACCCATACTTGGTGTCTTTCTTGTTTTCCAAGTTGGTTCTTCCCGTCCTTTCCATAAACTCCTTTGCTCTTCGAATTGCACTAGCAAGAGCCCATTTGATATCCATCATTTCAAACTCTTCTTTATCCACTTGCTGATAATCTTCATTGGTTAGATTGATATTCCCAATCTGACCTGCAACTAATCCACAATAAGCACTAACCAAGGTATTCAACATCTCCATATGCTCCTTGGCTACTTCGACACTGACTTTGGAAAAGTTGGAAGTGTCTAATCTGACTGTGTTAGGATTGGAAGTGGCTTGAAAGTTTGAAGAGCTTCCATAAAACCCTTGCTGATGCGGTTGTTGCTGCTGAGCTGTCGGTTGCACATTCGGTCTTGAAAACATCGTGTAAGCTGAAGGATCAAACTGATCTGTTGTTGAAGGTCCGGTGTTAGAAACGAAAGCTGTTTGAAGCTTCGCGTGTTGAGAAGCTGGTCTTTCTCCACTGATACCTCCTGCAATCCCAAAGTACATTTCTGGATTTTGAGGAGTTTGTGTTCTTTTTGCCTTCAGCTTTTCTTCTACATCCTTATTCTCCAATCTTTGAATTAATTCATAAACGGTGATTGTTTCTAAAACACCGTTTTCTTTGAGAATTTCAAGATAACTGCTCCACTTTGCTGGTAAGCTATCAGCGAATCTCTTCACCAATTCTTGTGGAGTGGCAGTGACTTTAAAAGCAAACATCTCACTCAACAAATGATGGAACCTTGTAGATAACTCTCCCAAAGTCTCATTCTCCAAACACGTAAATCCTTCAAACTCTTTCTTCAGTAATTCTTGCTTGATCTTTCTAGATTGAGCATTTCCTTCACACCGTAACGTGAGCATATCCCACAAGCTTTTAGTAGTCGTGCAGTAAACAAACTGATGGTAAATGTCTTTATGGAGAACTTGTGTGAGAATCATGAATGCCTTCTTTTCTAACTCAAACTTCTTTTTATCTTCTTCAGACAAAGTGCTGTAAGTTTGTGGATTAGATCCTGCAACTTCTAACTCATTTTCAAAAGCTGTGAAGAAGCACATCCATAGATCTTGACCTTGTCCCTGAACATAAGTTCTCAGCCTTTCTTTCCACCATCCCCAATCATTGATGTGATTTAACTTTGGCGGTTTTGTGCTTGTACCAGTTTCACTGTCGTTCTGCATCATAGATTGAATGCTGTTGCTTTGATTTGTGACCAAAGCCCATTGATTTGCAGTTATCATTGCAGCTTGAGGTGGGGCAATAGCTCGCATCCATGCAGTTTTGTCGAAATCTGACGTAGATTGCGTAGATTGCATAGCTGATGATTGTGGAGTCGAAGTTATTTGAGTCCACGCGGATGGATCCCACTGGCCGTTTGTTCCCATTTTATAAAAATTAATATATTAAGTGAAAATTGATTTAAAAATGAAAACAAGTTTTCTCTTTAAAAATTTAATTTTCACAAACTATGTTAATTTATCGAGAGATAACAAACAGCCGAAAGATCCTTGATCGAAAGACCTGAAACACAAACTGTTAAACACAAACAGATTAATGATCGAAAGATCAATACCTGTTCGAAGGATCAACAGGGTTCGAAGGATCTCTGTTGAATTTCGAACAATGTTTTTCGAAAGATTCTCCAACCGAAGGATCCTTATCTTTCGAAAAAGTACTGTACTCCGAAAGATGATTTCGAAAGATGACTTCGAAAGACTCCCCAGTCGAAGGATCCTTGTCTTTCGAAAATGAACAGTAGACCGAAAGATGAATGTTTCGAAATGATTCCTTGGTTCGAAGGATGATGATCTATCGAACCTCCACTGATCGAAAGATGGTCTTTCGAGTTCGAAGGATATCTTTCGAATGGTTCTGACACAGTTGACAATCGGTGACAAGTTGGTGAAAAAGTTGACGGGTTGGTGAGAACTTTCGGCAGAAAGTATGTTCAGACCATATCTTTCAGGTCTGAACATGCAGGTTTTTCACCAACCGGGTAATGATCAATATTTTAATCAGTAAACAACTTCCAACACACAAACACTTTGAAATTTAAAAATTTTAAGATCAAAAGTGTAAAATACCAAGAACACTTATGATATCGGTTGAAGATAAGAAGAACAAACCCAGAAATATGAATATTTCTGCAAACCGACAACAAACCGAAACCCGATTTTAACAAGTTTTTCCAGAAAATATAAACTACAACCACCCGGAAAACACCCGAAAACACTCGGTTTTAACAAGGAGAAGAGCCAAAGCTCTGATACCACTTGTAGGTCCCTCTCGAGGATGAGATAAAACCTTATCCTTGTTATATCAAACACACTAGCGAGTGCGGAATCCAAGCTAGCATGCAACCGAGAATTTATACGAGAACAAGCACAAACACAACACACAAGATTCACCGATTAACACCACATGTATTAATACGTATGAAAGGTCCGGTTACAAGCTCAATGTTTACAGATATGTTCTATAAACTCTCACAGTGTGTGTGCTCTCATGTCTCTCTCTTGTGTCTCCTATGTGTTCTGTCTGAACACAACACACTACATGGGTATTTATACCTGACACAGCAGGTCTGGTCGAAGGATCAGACAGATTGATCGAAAGATCATCTGTCGACCAGAACGCCATCGAAAGATCATCTGTCGACCACGAAGGATAATATCCTTCGTGGTCTATCCTTCGTGGCTATCTTTCGAGCTCATCATCGAAGGATATAAAACAATCCTTCGATGACACATCCTTCGACACAGCCAGCTTATAACATTTCACTAACTGTTTGGTCAAGTCAAACCAGGAGGATGGTTGACTTGGTCAAACTTACATCAATCTTACATTAAAGACATCGTTTTGTATCATGACGAAATACAGACAAAGTACAGACACAAGTGCACCAACATTATCTATTAAAAATTAAACAATGCACACGTGTTAGTAAGATAACCCAAATCACATTAGCCATACCCCAAATCACATTAGCCATACCATCGAGACAGAACTCCAACGAACTGAGTCAAGCAGAGCCTTGACATGCGTTACGGAACCCTAGATCAATCGGGTAGGGTAATAAATACGTGATCGGGGGTTATAATACTTACAACTAGGCAGAGATTCGCTTTTTAAGGGTATTATTCCTGAGAGTTTTGCCTATCAGAGAATTTGAGAGAGAAAGAAAGAAATGAGCGATGAGAACTGAGGTCTAGGCCTCCTTTTATAGGCCTGGTCGATGGCGGCTCGCGCCCCGCGACTCCCCCATCTAACTGTCTCACGGCTCGCGAGAACACTAGGCTAGGCCCTAGCTTTGGTGAGTCATCTCACTAGACTCCACACGCAGGTGGACACATGGCGCAAGGTGGTGTCGCCTGGTGTTACTCCGTCGCGCCCTGCGAACCGGCCAATTAACCTGGTCGCGGCCCGCGAGCAGCTAAAAATATTTGTTTTATTTGTTTTTATTAATAAAACGGTATTTTAGGGCCGTTTCTCATATACGGGTTGTATTTTAGGATGTTTAGGGTGTTTAAGGAGGGTTGTTATAGTATGATTATAGTTGTACTAATGCAATATGAGCAACAAAATGTGTCTGAATAATTGTTTAGTTCTGTGATATTAATATCTGAAAATGTTTGCAATTCAGATGTCAAAGAAAATAATCAAGAAATTCAGGCTAGTAATGAAAATTCTTTGGATAAAAGTGCTATAGAAAATATAATAGCTCAAGGAATATCTAATGCCATACTTTCGATCATTGAAGCTATTAAAATTTCTATACCTATAAACCAAAATACTACTATACGTTGTAAGCATATTCATCATGTAGGATCGTTTTGTGACCCAAACGAGTCTATCAGAAGAGTTCTCGGTCTAAACAGAGGCGGAATTCATTGTTTAGACTTTGTAACAGCTTGATTCACACTTAATTGTCTTGTTTTATTGATATAACAGGTTTACAGATCAGTAGACACGTCGGCAGCACTTCGGTACCGGTAACATGAACTGTTACAAATGATTTCGCATCTAGGGTATTTATAGGAGATCTAATTTCGCATGAACCTGCCCAAGCGAAATTAGTTACAAGCGAAATTTGATTTCGTGCGAAATCACTGTGTGATTTCGTACGAAATTACCTATGACACATTTCATGCGAAATACCCATAAATCCTATTTTCTCTAACTACGTGCCCTGATCTAATAATTCTAATACAAGACTCGATACAAGACGAAGTCGACAGACGTATGCACCAACAGACCCCCCCTCGGATGTTGACGAAGTCTTCAGTGTCGAATCTTCACAATCTTCAGTCTTTTATCAGTCTTCGGGCCTCTAAATCTCAATCTATCTTCTCTTCTCTCTTCCAGGATCTCAATCTGACTCTATCTTCTCTTGATCAGATCTCTTGATTCCTTAATCTCTTCATCATCAGACTCCCCCTGCACAATCTTTACATACAATATTTTTGTGAGTTTGTGTAAAATGATCATATCAGTTTCTGAGACCAATCACTAGCATCGTTAAGCTTTAAAACATTTTAAGTTCTAAACGATTCACTTAGATTGTCAGTATACTGATCCACTTAAATTTTCACATAAAGTTCAACTGTTTCGAGATACAAGATTAATGTTTTAAGCACTTGAACTTATTCGCGTGTCCCACCTCAGAATATACTCCCGTATCCAGATCCCAATATTAAGTCTTACAGCTGAGTATACCTAGATGATATCTGTAAAGGGTTAAGTGCGGGGGCCATGAGAGCTCAGGCTATTGCTTCCGCAAAATCAGAGTGATGATGGCTTCGACTTTTGGTATGTTCCCTTTAGAGAATCTTTTCTTCAACAGCACATGATTAGCATTTTGCAATGTTTCATCATTTTTTTATGCTGAGGGGGGTGCTATATTTCAAGCAAGCGAAAAGTATTATACGGGGACTAGGCCATTGCTTCCGCAAAATCAGAAGTCCCGGGATAATACCCCAGATATCACTGAGTATAAAGACCTAGTATCTCAGAAAGAGGGACTTTTCAAACAAGATTTCGGGGATTACCCATATATCCGAGAGATGTTCCCCACGAGATAAGTAAGTTTGATATTTAGGTTTATATCTCGAACACAATCTACTAAATGTGCAAAAACCTACTGACACATCATCAGTGAGACCGTTTATCACATTTGACTTACCAATTCTTTAGCATGCTGTGATAGTCCACTGATGTACTATCATTTCCTCTTTTTAACAACAAAACTCATTTTGAATTTTATCATGTTTTTGTGATTTTTTAAATTTTCTAAAAGTTTTTGGATTTTCTGGAATTTCTTACTCCCCCTAAAATGCAAAATCATTTAAAGGAAATTTGAAAACAAACTATACAAGCAAAGTGACAACTGATTCTCAAGCATCAATTCGCCATCCACTTGGGATAAACAATCAGAACTCCCACTGACAACAAACTATTTTCTTATTATGATTTCAAAAGACTTAAGTTTGTTTTAATCAAAATGGTTTTTCCGGAAAATAAGTTTTGTTGATTTTACCACTTGTAAGATCGGGGTTATAATCATCACTTTGTTTTCCAAACACTTTGTATGAAAGTTAAATCAAGTTCAACTTAATGACCTTGATCAACTACTTATAAGTGAAAACCTTCTTCAACCACTTGTAGGTTCACTTAATAACCAATACCTCTTGCAAGAATATAACAATTTCAACGATTACCACTTGTGAATCAAACCTGTAGGTCGAAATATCACAGAAGTGAATTTCTCAAGAAAGATGCCGATACCTGCTCCACGATTACCATCTTGGGAGCTCCGGCAAGTCAGGTTTTTAAGTAGGAAACACATTCACCCAAGCCTGACCAGCCTTGGGTGATTTTGATTCAACTCTATCCCAACCTCCTTTTGATCTATAAAACTCTTTTGCACTTTTTACTTTCCCCTCTACCATCTTCTCAAATATATGTTTGACTTTCCCATTGAAAGCCTTTTCAGCATCAAATTCTCCTTTACCAGAGAAGAATTGATCTGAAATTTCAACCTTACCAACTTTCAATTTCAAATTTTCCTTTGACAATGGTGGAAAGTTTTCATCGTTCATCTCCGGAACGGAAATCTCATTCTTTTTCTCAACAGATGACTCCTTTGATTTTATGGAATCAGATTCATTGTCAGAACTACTCTCAGATTTTACAACCCATTTTTGTTTGTTCAAATCAACTTTTCTTTTGTAAAAATGTTTTGAATCTTCACCAGTTTCAAAAGTCGAATTTTCAAACATATTAGTTTTCTCAGCTGATTTTTTCTTTTCATCAACATGTTTCTTAATTATTTCAGAGTTAAAAGAAACTCTCTGTTTTGTATTGTTGGAATTTGAACAATTCCAAGCAGTATGCCCAACTTTTTGACATTTGAAACATGTTCTTCTACCAACTCTTGGAATCAACTTCTTCTTCCTTTCAGCAAGAAACTCCTGGTTTGATTGTCTCCAGAAAGGTTTCTTCTGTTCTTCTTCCGAACTACCACCTGCAACAAATTTTGTTTTTGGTTTATAATTTTTCTCATTTTTATAATTTTCTGGAACAATAAATCCTAAACATTTCTTTTTGAAATTGCTGTAATGGTTTGGTTTCTTCTGAAAACCATAACCAGAACTGTAACCATTTTTCTTGTTCAATCTCTGTTGAACTCTTGAAGTGTACTTTTTAGGTTTTTCATTAAGATTTAAATCTTTTATTTCAGAAATATTAATTTCTGTTAATTTGAAAACCTGTTTGATCATTTCAGTTTTGACACTTCTTATTGGAAATTCCTCATCAGAATATAATTTGTCTGAATCATTCAAAGTATATGCCACTTTGATTGATCCGTCATTCAAATTAGATTTTGATAACACGAATTCTTTATTGTAAACCCGTTTAACCGACGAACTCGGACTCTTTTCTGATGAACTCGAACTTTCAGATTTTGACTCCGACTTTGACTCTTCATCCATATCCAACACCTGATCAACCACTTTCTTTAACAATTTAGACTCATGATCAGTGTCAGACGCTGTGAATGTAACATCAAGATTATCTGGTAACTCATCAATGGTTTCAGACTTTAACTTGATGTTGAGAGCCTTATTTAAACGTTCCTCATTTGGCTTTCTGGGAGAATAACTATTCCAAATTGGGGGCGGACACTTGTTATACTTGACACTTTGTTTCTTACCAGTATCCGTTTCCTTCTCTTTATCTTGGAAAGCTTCAAGACCTGCAACAGTAGGATAAACTCTGTCAATCAAATAATCACATGTTGTATAACTCAACAACAATCGTTTGATTCTTTCACTTTCAATCTTTTCAAGTTCCAAATCCCGCTTTAGCTTTGCACAGTCTTCAATATACTCATTGATGACCTTCTGCTTTGTCATTAAAGTTGAACTCATCATTGTCATAGCAGCATCAACTTCTAAATTTGTCTTTTTCAGACCATCAACTGTTCTGTTCAAAACATCATATGACTCTTTTACATACTTCACATCAGACAACAAATTCTCTTTCATCTCTTCCAATTCAAGAATCTTCTTGTCTTTTTCTTTACAATCTTTGCATGATTCCAGACATTTCAGACAAGGTTTAATGACTTCAACTATCTTTTCAACCTCGACAATCTTTTCAACTTCAACAAGTTTCTCAACTTTGACGATTTTCTCAACTTCGACTATTTTTTCGACCTCAACAATTTTCTCTACCACTTTCTCCACTTCAACAATTTTTTCTATCACCTTCTCAATTACTGGTTCAACAGTTGCTTCTTCAGCTTCCATCTTTGTCTTGTCATCAGCTATTCTTATTGCTTCCAGCTCTCTCTTTAATTTGGCAATCTTCTTCTCATTCAGCATCTCAACTTTATCTGCAAAAAACAAATTAAAACTGTAAGGATCCAGACCATTTCTGGCTTTATTAAGATATTCTTCTTCATCATCGGTATCAATATCACTATCGGTATTCTTTTCGGACTAGATTTGACTTCATTTTCTTCGAGAACTCTAGCAACAAGACCTGAACCGGTTGGAATGTATTTATCCCAGCTAAATCCCTCTGCAACCTTTTCATCGTCTTGGTCAATTATACCATAACAAGCTCTTTTCTCTTTTTCTTCAATGGCACGTGCATGTGCAGTATGTGGTTGTTGAGCAATCTGATGGAAAATTGATTTTTGATAATAATTGTTCTTTCCAGACTGATCTTGTCTTCCATTTGCTTCTTTGTTTTTGCACTCACGCTTAAAATGACCTTTTTCTCGACACCTGAAACATGTAACCTTTGATTTGTCAAATCCTATCGGAGATTTAGACAATTCATTAAAGTCATCTCTTCCGATGATTTGTTGAAACTTTTCTGCCCTTCGAACAGCACTGGCTAAACACCACTTGACGTCCATCAACTCAAGTTCTTCAGCATCAATTTGGTCATAATCTTCTTTGGTAAGCATCGGATTTCCAATTTTGCCAGCAATCAAACTTTCATATGATTCCAACATAGCAACTAGTGATGCCATGTGTTGCTTAGCTATTTCTGGAGAAAAAATTTGACCATTTTGAATGTTCAAAGTGACATTGCATTGAAGATTTGTTGCGTTCTGTCGTTGAGGACTTGGTGTTGTAAAATTTGGATCAAAACTTGAATATGAAGATGAATGTCCACCACTCTGAGTTACAGTACCAACCTTCGTTCCAGACGAACTATCAGCACTGAAACCAGTTTGAATCTTTAGGTTTGGAGTAACTTCAAATTTGTTTCCTTTGTAGTATAAACTAACATCTTGTTGAGCATTTGGATTCTTCAAGATTGCCATTTTCTGGATATCCAACTCATGCTCTTCAATCTTCTGAATAAACTGTGCTAGATTCATATTTTCAGATTTTCTCATGTGTTTTAGGATCAACAAATAAGTTCCCCATTTCTGCTGTGGTAATGCATCAGCTAGTTTATCAACCCATTCATCGTCGTCTTTCTTTATGTCCAATCTTCCCATTTCCAAGACTAGATGACAATATCTATCAATGGTCATTTTTGTTGTTTCATGGTCAAATGCTACAAACATGTCAAATGATTTCTTCAATAATGCCTTTTTGTTCTTGATCATATCTGCACTTCCTTTAAACTTTTGAATCAATGCCGTCCAAATTGATCTAGCAGTACCCTCATGTTGAAGCAAAACAAAGATATCTTCTTTAATCGCTTGTTGAAGAATACTGATCATCGTTTTTTCACTTGTATATTTCAATTTATCACTCTCTGAAAAGTCATAAAAAGCTTTTTCAAGCCCACGTTCATTTTTCGGTTTCTCGTAATATTTCTCTAATGAACACCATGCGTCAAACTTATAAGCTTGCACCCAGTTCTCAAATCGATTTAGCCATCCTTTAAAATCTTCAATGTACATAAGCTTTGGTGGTTTCTGGTAAGTTCCTGTCTCATTCTCAGTGTACACTGTTTCTGCAGTTGTAACTGGAGCAACTGGTGTAGCAAACGCATTGTAGAATTCCTCTTCCATATTTCAGTAATCTGTATTACAAGGTCAACAAAATTCAAACAGAATGAGATTTCAGACGAAATAAGGTTTCAAACGAAAACACTTGGTGCGAAATGATCAAACTCAAACGAAATCAGAATTGGTGCGAAATATGAATTTCAAACGAAATCAGTTTTCATACGAAATACCAGTTTCAAAAGAAATAACACCAACTCAAACGAAATATCCTAATTTCGTATGAAATAACAAATATGAGGTGATTTCGTGCGAAATCAAGTGTATCTTTCAAGCGAAATAGCAATTTCAAGCAAAATCAATTGCCTATTTCGTGCGAAATACTGCTGACGTCATCCTGAACGATCTGATTTTCAAGCGAAATAACCAATTTTACCAGTTTTAGATCGAATTAATGTCCAATTCTTTCAAGGATTTGTTAAAACACTGTTTCGCTTGTTATATGTGAAAATCAGTTCGTTTTGACCGTTCAATTTTGTGAATTTTGAAAAAGAAGGTGTAGAAATCAGATTTTTAAGCTGAATTGGTAAGAACTCTTCCTCCTGAGCTCTGATACCACTTGTAGGATCGTTTTGTGACCCAAACTAGTCTATCAGAAGAGTTCTCGGTCTAAACAGAGGCGGAATTCATTGTTTATACTTTGTAACAGCTTGATTCACACTTAATTGTCTTGTTTTATTGATATAACAGGTTTACAGATCAGTAGACACGTCGGCAGCACTTCGGTACCGGAAACATGAACTGTTACAAATGATTTCGCATCTAGGGTATTTATAGGAGATCTAATTTCGCATGAACCTGCCCAAGCGAAATTAGTTACAAGCAAAATTTGATTTCGTGCGAAATCACTATGTGATTTCGTACGAAATTACCTATGATACATTTCATGTGAAATACCCATAAATCCTATTTTCTCTAACTACGTGCCCTGATCTAACAATTCTAATACAAGACTCGATACAAGACGAAGTCGACAGACGTATGCACCAACACATCACTTCAAACTTAGCCCTAGTATCAACGGAGGCCATGATGTTCATATCAAAACTCCATTTCCCAATCAAAAGAAAATCACAACCTATGGTTATTCTTATAAGGAATTCCGCACTGACAAATCCTCTAAGAATAAAGGAATTGGACCGTCAACCGCACAACCTATCTGCAGGAACTATAACGAAAAACATCCAGGAAAAAGCCATTTTAGGAGAACCTACTACTGTAACTTCTGTAGGAAGACTGGGCATACAAAGAAAGAATGTAGAAGGAAAATTAACATCTGTTTCAACTGCGGAGAACCAGGCCATATCCGTCCCTACTGCCTTAAACTATCTAAGGAACTCGACAACAAGGCTAAGACAACTGATGAAGCTAAGGAAAATGCATGAACATCTACAACGCAGAAGGCAACAGCAAATTCTAATATAAGCACCAGTACGTTTTGTTTGTACTAGAAGTATTAGTTAATTTTGGTTCTAATTAAAGTTTTATAATAAATGGTCATTATATCACAAGAATTTCTTTCATAAAGCAAACACTCATTTGCCTCATCTCGTGACAAACTCATAAGTTGCACATGCATTGCTTGTTACGCATGTGATTTCACTTCAAAAGATTATTTTTAGCAAAGAATTCGAATATTAACTCGTTATAATCAATCTAGACACTTTGATTTTTAAACGACGTTATTGCAAAAACGTTGACTTCTTGATATTGATGCGTGTTAGGTGTATATGTAGGTTTAAGTATATTTTAAGCCCTTTTACACTTTATTTAGCCAAGTTTTAAATTTATAAAACACGATATTTACTAACACTAAACACACATATGGGCAAGTGCACCCATCGTGAGCGTAGTATAGTGTTGGTAAGATACCGAGGTCGTCCAAGGACACAAGAGCTTTTAGTACCGGTTTATCCTCAACATCTAATCAAATCAAAAGTTTAGAAAAAATTTTTAAACTAAGAAAATAAAAACTAACTAAAATGCTGAAAAATAAAAATAAAAGAAAAACAGATAGACAAGATGAATCACTTGGCTCCGACTCGTGTTTAGTGTAACCTTTGATTATTTCCGCACTTTTGCACTTTATTAAGAGATTATCTTAGTTATTGTAGTAGGCCCCTCTTTTGGAGGTGACGTTACCCTCAACCCAGTAGTTTGAGTCAGCAAGGATACAATCCTAAAGGGTCGGATTATTGAAAGATAATTAATTAAGTTATCAATGCATATTGTGGTAGGCCCCTCTTTTGAAGGTGACGTTACCCTCGGCTAAGTAGTCTGAGTCAGCAGGGATACAGTCCTAAGTAGCCGGGTTAAAGTTTTAATAGTAGTTTAACTTATGAGGGGATCAAAGAGTTTGGACCCCCGCCATCCAATACCGTTAAGTATTGAAGGAGGTCCTACTAAATTTGACCCAGGTCTTTTGTAGGATCTATACACTGAACAATGGCAAGACTCTTACCAAACCGTTCCCTTAACCCCCGACCAGGTAGCCAACATACCTCCATATAGACCGTGGAGATATGAATGGTGAAAATCTTTTATTTTATATAGACAGTAAAATAATGCCAAGACACCACGGACAAACGATAAGGAAGAATCACCTTCAACATAAGAAACTAGTTATTAAAGTCATTAATACATAACCAATTAAAAAGTGCGAAAAGATTAAAAATAAAAAGTATTACACACTAGACACTTTGTCTTCACCAAGTGATGTAAGAGACTTAGGCAAACATGGCCTTGATTGTCAAGAACTCTTACGATCAATCTTGGATCCCGAGACGACTCACACACTCTATGATGGACAATGGATGATGGTGGTGGATGATGGTGTTATGGTGGTGGTGGGTGGTGGGTGAAGTGTGAGAGAGGTGGTGTGCCAAGGGATGGTTTGAGCTTGAGCCAAGCACTCCTATTTATAGGCTGAACAGAAGCTTGGGCACGGCCCCGTGTCCACGTCCTTCTCTTTCTTCATTAATTGCTCTTTGTCTTTATTAGTTGACCACGGCCCCGTGTCCGCTGGGCACGACCCCGTGTGCAGAAGCATATCTGTACTATCAAGATTTGCCTAGATTCTGCGAATCTTATAGTTGACAACGACCTCGTGTCCGCTGAGCACTGCCCTGTGGTGGGCGATGGAAGCTTCTACAACTTTGTCTTTTATGCTGACACTTGGGCACGCCCCCGTGCTCACTGAGCACGGGGCGTGTTCAGCCTTCTGTTCTCTTGTTTTGCTTGGGAAGATGCTTTCGGGGAGGTCGGGCTTGCCACGTTTATTCCTTTTCTTGTATTTATGTTAGATTTAGCTGCCTTTTTGCTTCTTTTGTTAATTTGAGCTCATTTAATCCTGAAAATACAAAAGGAAGACAAAAAACACACTTTTTCCAACATGAGTACTAAAAAAGGGTTAGTTTTATGCCATAATTGATGTAATTTATATGTTGCATTTTGTACACATCAAATACCCCCACACTTGAATCTTTGCTTGTCCTCAAGCAAAACTCTTTATAATGTGGCTTTACACTCCCAAATGGAATGGGTAGAAGAGAAGGTTTTTGGGCTTGTCATAGAGTGTCGGGATTTCCAAGTTTCTTCATTTAGTTTTATTTTTATTTATTTACAATCCTATTCGTCATGATTTATTTAAAACTTTTCATAAGATAAATTACTTATTAGGGCATAACATGCCTCTTTAAAATTCTATTTATATACAAGTTCACATACCTCACGGGGGATCACTCAACACTCGGCCGAAGATGTATTTTAGTGAATCACTCGAGAGCGACATGGAACTTACTCCTACCATAGGCTTGCTAAGCAATCAATCCTCCTCCTTTTTAACTATAAACATTTGTAATTATCAAGAGGACTTTTTGGGTGAAGGGTTAGGCTTGGGTTAAAGGTAGGTGGTTGGGTTAGTGGTTAGTGGAAAAGGGCGAAAAAGCGTAAAAAGTATCGGTTTTCGTAAGACTTTTTTTTTATTTTTATTTCGATGAAGCCATAATTCCAAACAAAGTTATTTTTGATAAACTTGCTTGTTTATTTATTTTTGCTTCATCATCAACACAATTATTTTTTTAAAGTCATATGAAAAACCGAACTTGTTACTAAAACAAAGGGTTAAAAATAAAAAAAAGGTTTTGGTGGGTGAAAGGGTGTTTGGTTTGGGTTAAGAAATGAAAAGGTTTAGGCTCAAAGGGGTTAACTAGGGGGATTTTGGGTAGGTGGTAAAAAAAAGAAAAAAATGGTGTAGAAATAAAAAAGGGGTTAGTCCTAATGCCTCCATCATTTACTTACTCGGGTTTAAGTTGGTAAGGACCGGGAATGTATCGTCGTGGCTAGTTCTAGAGTTGTAAGAACCAAGCGGCTATTCACACAAGAAACGAAAAATGAGCATTTAGTTTAAATATATGTATTTGTATGCTCAATAAAGGCTCAAAACTCACTTTTGTGGGAATGGGTTTTTATGTGATCAAGTATATATGATTAAGTTTTAACTAAGCTTGTCATGCCTTTTCATAATTTTCTTATGTTGGTTCTTTTTATCACGACGCTATCGGTTGTAAATTCGTAAAAATATAACCTTTTTAGAATTTTGAAATTCCCAAATTAAACCTTGACAAGTAAAAAAAATGAAAATTTTCGAAAAAAATTGGGGTGATTAGCGGTTCCAATATAGTTTTGTGTAAGGCTTGTTATTAGGACTTACAAGATTCAAGGTTTTAGCATCCCCCCACACTTAAATTACACATTGTCCTCAATGTGTCTCAAAAATAAGTTTTTAGGTTGATTGAATGTGTAAAAGGTGTGAATTAAGCAAAAATTTGTGTTACTGGGCGCTGGACACGGCCCCGTGTTATCCGGGCACGACCCCGTGTTCAAGTGCCAGTAACAAAAATTAAACAAAAGAAACAGAAGCCTGGACACGGGGGCGTGTTGGGTGAACACGGCCCGTGTCCAGTTACCTGAACTGGGTCATTTCTACAGACTGTGCAGCATGGGGCCGTGTTGGGCGGACACGGCCCGTGCTGAGCCTACTGTTAATGAAGAAAATTGTCGGATGGCCCTGTTTTCCTGCATGGGGTGCTAGTTCAAGTTTTCCCTTGTATCCTTTGCCATCCCGAGTGTGTTTATAAGGGTCCTTGGCTAGACCCAAAGCCTGGTCATATGTTACCCAAGTGGGATGTTTTGCATCCCATGCTACACCGTCGGAGAGCGTCATCCAAGCTTGAGTCTATGACCTTCATGTAGTTGACCGGGTCTTCGTCTTCTACTCTCTTTCCACATTCGAACTTCACTTCCTTGTCCCCAAACTTTAATGTTAGTGTTCCGTCATTCATATCCACCACTGCTTGGGCGGTGGCTAGAAATGGCCTCCCGAGGATGAGAGGGACATCGGTGTCTTCCTCCATGTCTAAGATTACAAAGTCGGTCGGGAAAATGAAATTGTCAACTTTGACCAATAGATTTTCAGCGACACCTTGTGGAAATTTGACGGATCCGTCGGCGAGTTGTATGCTCATCTTTGTAGGGCTTGTTGTTCCTAGGCCGAGTCGTTTGAACATCGATGTGGGCATGAGGTTAATGCTAGCCCCAAGATCGGCTAATGCATTACGAACGGGGGATTCCCCGATCGAGCAAGGAATCGTGAAGCTTCCGGGATCAATTTTCTTTTGTGGGAGTTTGTTGAGTACTAAGGCGGAGCATTCTTCGCCTAAGTTAACTAATTGCAATGATTCAATTTTCCTTTTGTGAGTGAGGAAGTCCCTCATAAATTTTGCATATTTAGGCATTTGGGTTAGGACCTCAATAAAAGGAATATTAACATGCAATTGTTTTAGCAAATTTTCGAACTTTGCGAATTGCTCATCGGTCTTTTGATGATTTAACCGATCGGGGTATGGAACCGGAGGAGTCTTGGTGGGCTCTTGATTTGGTGGAGAAGCCTTTTCTGGTTGGGGCGCGGGTGAAGTCGTGCTTTGGCTGAGCTGACTTCTTTCAACCGGTGGTAATGGGGCATCCTCGGGACCCACGGTTCGGTTTCTCAATGTGATGAGATGTACTTGCGCCTTTGGGTTGGTTTTGGTATTGCTTGGTAACGCGCCTTGCGGTCTCTCGGAGAAATTTTGAGCTATTTGATTTAATTGTTTTTCAATGTTTTGAATGCTAGCTTGTTGATTTCTAAAATTCGATTCCAATTGGTGAAATCGATCCGAGTTTTTCTTTTCGGTGTCGGAGATGAGGCGAGATACAGTATCTTCAAGCCTTTCTCGTCCACCTTGTTGTTGAGAAAAGTTTTGTGGTTGTTAAAAGTTAGTTCGTTGGTTTTGTTGGTTACTACTATTGCCGGGATCCCTCCAACTAAGGTTAGGGTGGTTACGCCATCCTTGGTTGTAGGTACCCGTTGGTGGACCCGACGACCTAGGTCTATTATCAATGTAGTTTACCGTTTCTGTTTGATTATCTACTTCTTTCATACAACTCCAATTTTCATGTGGTCCACCACACCCCTCACAAGCCATAACCGAGGCCGTTTTTGTCATTTCTAACTTTTTGATTTTTGAAGAAAGGGCCTCGATTTGGGCTTGTAAAGAAGTGCTTTCATCAACCTTATGGGCGCCCGGGGCAATAGATTTATTACCTCGGGGAGTGTGCCACTGAAAATTGGTTTGAGCAATTTCCTCAATTTGATTGTATATTTCATTTGGGCGACGATTACCTAGAAGTCCCCCTGAGCTAGAATGAAGTGTTTGTCTTGTGTGTGGCAAAAACACTTTCTTAGTAGCTCCTTGAACCTTTCCCAAGTTTCATATAAGGATTCCCCATCCTCTTGTGAATATGTATTAATTTCAGTCTTTAATTTAGCCGTTTTAGCAGGAGGGAAATACTTATATAGAAACTTTTGGGCTAGTTCATCCCAGGTGTTTACCGAGCCAACTGGGAGGGTGTTAAGCCAAGCCTTAGCTCGGTCTTTAGTGAAAATGGAAACATTCGAAGGCGAATGGCGTCGTTTGATGCTCCATTGATCCGAAAGGTATCACATATTTCTAAGAAATTAGTAATATGTAGATGGGGATCCTCGTACGCAAGCCCATGGAAGGTTGCGGAGTTTTGAAGCATTTGTATCAAATGCGGCCGAAGTTCGAAGTTATTGGCTTCGACATTTGGTGCATTGATAGCGGCGCCGAGATTACCTATAGTGGGTCGTAGGTAATCCATAAGGGTACGTTGGTCCGCCATTGGAAGTGGGTCCCCCGAAACTTTCTCTTGTTTTTAGCTTTAAGTCTTTTTCTGAGAAAGCGTTCGGGTTCTTCTAGAGGTTCTTTTATGTCTCTGCTAGAACTGGAGCTCATGCACTATGTAGGAAGTTCAAATGTGGCGCCTGGGTTCCAAGTCCTGCAACAAAAACAGAAAAGAACGTTGGTCAGAAGGTTCACCACGGCCCCGTGTTCAGCGAACACGGCCCGTGGTCGGAGATACAGTGATTGTTTTCCGGATCCCTGTTACTGGGAGTTGGGCACGGCCCCGTGTTGCACCGACACGGCCCCGTGTTCAGTTCTCTGTAACTCGGAAAATAAAAACTGCCAGTAACAAGGCTGGGCACGGCCCGTGTCCGACCCGGCACGGCCCGTGCTAAGCTCTGCAGAAGCTGAAAAACTAAGAAAAATCCTAAAAAAAAATAGAAAAATAAGAAAAACGATTAGGCCGCTGATTCCTAACTTTCTTAAAATCCTTGTGTCCCCGGCAGCGGCGCCAAAAACTTGATGCGTGTTAGGTGTATATGTAGGTTTAAGTATATTTTAAGCCCTTTTACACTTTATTTAGCCAAGTTTTAAATTTATAAAACACGATATTTACTAACACTAAACACACATATGGGCAAGTGCACCCATCGTGAGCGTAGTATAGTGTTGGTAAGATACCGAGGTCGTCCAAGGACACAAGAGCTTTTAGTACCGGTTTATCCTCAACGTCTAATCAAATCAAAAGTTTAGAAAAAAATTTTTAAACTAAGAAAATAAAAACTAACTAAAATGCTGAAAAATAAAAATAAAAGAAAAACAGATAGACAAGATGAATCACTTGGCTCCGACTCGTGTTTAGTGTAACCTTTGATTATATCCACACTTTTGCACTTTATTAAGAGATTATCTTAGTTATTGTAGTAGGCCCCTCTTTTGGAGGTGACGTTACCCTCAACCCAGTAGTTTGAGTCAGCAAGGATACAATCCTAAAGGGTCGGATTATTGAAAGATAATTAATTAAGTTATTAATGCATATTGTGGTTGGCCCCTCTTTTGAAGGTGACGTTACCCTCGGCTAAGTAGTCTGAGTCAGCAGGGATACAGTCCTAAGTAGCCGGGTTAAAGTTTTAATAGTAGTTTAACTTATGAGGGGATCAAAGAGTTTGGACCCCCACCATCCAATACCGTTAAGTATTGAAGGAGGTCCTACTAAATTTGACCCAGGTCCTTTGCAGGATCTATACATTGAACAATGGCAAGACTCTTACCAAACCGTTCCCTTAACCCCCGACCAGGTAGCCAACATACCTCCATATAGACCGTGGAGATATGAATGGTGAAAATCTTTTATTTTATATAGACAGTAAAATAATGCCAAGACACCACGGACAAACGATAAGGAAGAATCACCTTCAACATAAGAAACTAGTTATTAAAGTCATTAATACATAACCAATTAAAAAGTGTGAAAAGATTAAAAATAAAAAGTATTACACTAGACACTTTGTCTTCACCAAGTGATGTAAGAGACTTAGGCAAACATGGCCTTGATTGTCAAGAACTCTTACGATCAATCTTGGATCCCGAGACGACTCACACACTCTATGATGGACAATGGATGATGGTGGTGGATGATGGTGTTATGGTGGTGGTGGGTGGTGGGTGAAGTGTGAGAGAGGTGGTGTGCCAAGGGATGGTTTGAGCTTGAGCCAAGCACTCCTATTTATAGGCTGAACAGAAGCTCGGGCACGGCCCCGTGTCCACATCCTTTTCTTTCTTCATTAATTGCTCTTTGTCTTTATTAGTTGACCACGGCCCCGTGTCCGCTGGGCACGACCCCGTGTCCGCTGGGCACGACCCCGTGTGCAGAAGCATATCTGTACTATCAAGATTTGCCTAGATTATGCGAATCTTATAGTTGACCACGACCCCGTGTCCGCTGAGCACGGCCCCGTGGTGGGCGATGGAAGCTTCTACAACTTTGTCTTTTATGCTGACACTTGGGCACGCCCCCGTGCTCACTGAGCACGGGGCGTGTTCAGCCTTCTGTTCTCTTGTTTTGCTTGGGAAGATTCTTTCGGGGAGGTCGGGCATGCCACGTTTATTCCTTTTCTTGTATTTATGTTAGATTTAGCTGCCTTTTTGCTTCTTTTGTTAATTTGAGCTCATTTAATCCTAAAAATACAAAAGGAAGACAAAAACACACTTTTTCCAACATTAGTACTAAAAAAGGTTAGTTTTATGCCACAATTGATGTAATTTATATGCTGCATTTTGCACACATCAATATCAAGTCAATAGATTTCTTTTAAAACTCCTTTCTTTTCAAAGTTACATACAGGATTTTTCATTGTAACCATTTCTTATCAATACATGTATCCATTGTTGGAATATGTCCAAACCAAGCTCAAAATTGTTTGAACTTGCTCACAATATATATTCAATTCAAGATCCCATATAATGGATTGAGATCATCATATTCCAAGTAATCTCAACAAACACTTCATTTGTTTTAAATCAGTAAGACTTGTTTAAGTCTTCACCTCCATTAAATCATTTGTTACGACACTTTGTGATGACATTTTCATTTACATAAAAATTTAGTCAACCTTATTTACACACTTGATGAACTAATTTATTTATTCTCTATTGGTTTATTTTCTAAAAATCTTAAACACAATTATGTGTTAAGATAAAGGTACATAAATTCATATTTTATTCCAATGTACCTCCAACATTTCCTTTATCTTTGATCAATTCCATGACATTCATTTATTCCTTCATTTGAAAATCCTATATTTTTGAATATCCAGATTTATTTAATTTAAACTTTCAGTTAATTTCGAGAACAGTTGAATTTGTTCGGTCACCATGATTATTGAACTATTACAATCATCACGACACCTTGCGGCGTCGGTATAAATTTGTAGCCTGAGCTAATCCTAACCCTAATCATGCAAATTCATGCGAAACCACATACGTCTTTCGTTTGACTCATCATTTGAGGTAGTCTTGATACAATTATGTATTAAGACCATGATACACTAGACTCTATTATTTCCAGTGTTCCTTGCTAATGTCACTACATTGATTTTTCTTATATCAATTGACAAATCATCTTCAAACTCCTCTTTCATTTTGGAGCCTGTTAAAATCTGAGTCCTCCTCAGTTGACAATCAGAGTAAGCTTTCTTTTGACAGTAAATCCTATTGTTTCTAAAAAGTCATTTACATTCGATTTATATGTCTATTAAATCCCTCTTTTGATTTTGTAAAACTTAGTCACCTTGATGACGGTATCATTTCATCTCATTCATTAACATCGATTCCTGAAACTAATTACATTTGACCATTTAGTTCCAATGGTTGTATAATATCCTTATATTCATGTCTTGATTTTGCCTCAGATACCTTGATACTGTTTGTACTAACTACACGACTTGACATAACTCCAAGAAGATATCGTAGCCCAAATCTCGAGGACGAGATTTAAAACAAGATGGGGAGGATATGATAACCCTCGAAAATCACCCCTAAACGCTTTTAAATACACCCCGTATACGATAAAAGGACCCGGATAACATTAATTTTAGTAAAAATAAAATAAAACAAATAATTTGGGCCGCTTGCGGGCCGCGACTCAATTGGCCGTAGGTCTCGCAGGGCGCGAAGCCCCATTACTTGCTGATCACCTATGATGCCATGTGTCGGACACACGTCAAGCCTACACTCATATCTCACCAACCCTAGGCCCTAGCTAGGGCGAGTCGCGGGCCGCGAGAGAGGAAGCATGACTAGTCGCGGGGTGCGAGCCGCCCCTGATCAGGATATAAATTGAGGTCGAGGGCCTCATTTGTTCCTCGTTCAGAATTTCTTTTCTCTCTCAAATCTAATATGCGAAATTAATAGCCAAATACCCCCTTAAAACCCGAAGCTATGCCCCGTTGTAATTATTTTAACCCCTGGACACTAAGTCGATACTCTGCCCGATTGATCTAGGACTCCGTAACGCATGTCAAGGCTCTGCCTGACTCAGTTCGTTGGTGTTATGTCTCATGTTGTATGGCTAATGTGATTTGGGTTATCTTACTAACACGCATGCATTGTATGTTTTCATTGAAACTCAAGAAAATAATCAAGAAATATTACCAGGAAGCCCGTAGAAATACCAAAGTCTACAATGTGAGTTCATTCTCTTTTCTCACCGTTTGTGATTACATTCTCTTTTTGAAAACCCTTTTTATGAAAACCACAAAAGTTTTAAATCATACTTAACAGTGATTGAGTCTATGTATTCTACAATTGCTGCCGGTGTGTTGGGGATTTGTATACGTTACTTATAATCCGTTACTATTGGACGATGAGTTAGCCAATGAGTAACATGACCACAAGTCAGGAATTGACAATACTGAATGAGTGTATTGGTAGATATAAACATTGTAATCCCTGATGCTCTCAATACTGTAAAGTTATAAAACTGGGATGCACTGGCCAGTATTTATTGTTAATAAAACCTTTTTAATACGCGTTTCATGTAACTTAATGTGAAACTAATAGAAGCCAGCTGGAGAGCACTGAAGGCTTAAAGAAGTGACTATAAAAGTTACCTAAATAAAAAGGAGATTATGTTTTCAATAATTAGGGTTTATCCCTACAAATGTATTGTAAATGAAACTTAGGTTTTATCCCATTTATTTGTTATAAAAGTCTGGTGTTTTAAAACTATGAAACTATTTCCTAACTACGGTCCCGATGTCTCATTTCCGCTGCCAAATTAATAAACACCGGTACCATCTGACAGGTTCACGGCTCCCTCTCCCAGGGTGGGGTCGGGGGCTGTGACAAAACGACTCGCTCCGTCAGCTTCAAGAAATTCCACCACGGCTCCTCGTGGTGTGACAGTGGCGGTGATTCTGGTGTGAGGGTGGTGGTGGTGGTGCTAGAGAGGGGGAAAGAGAGAGAGTGTGTTTTTTTAGAGAGAGAGTGTGTGTTTTTAGTTATATATAATATATTTTTGTATTAGTTATTAAAATCAGTAAAATGGTGTTTTAAATAATAAATGGGCTAAATGACCAAATTGTCCTCACGTGCCTTGCACATGACCTAAGTTAACGTTAAAAATTAACTGGGTTAGTGCTAAAGGACGTAACATGCAAGATTTTGAAACATAAAGTACAAAACACATCAGTTTTAAAGACAAAGGACACCGCCTGAAATATGCTATATAGATAAAGGACAAAACTTGAAATTCACTCCATATGTATATATATATAGAGTAGGAGTTGGGTGGAAAGTCTATTTTTCCTAGAAAGTCTAGGAAGCAATGAGAATTGGACATGTGGCATTGAGTTATTTTAACTAAAAGGGCAACTATGTAATTTCACATTTTAATTTTATTTTTGGAATTTATTTTTCATTAACTAACATTCCATGATTTTCGGAATTTTTGTTGTTTTCGAATTCAAATTCAAATCTGGAGGTCAATGTGTTTATTTGGAGTCAAATTCAAATCGAATTTATTTTTCATTAACTAAATTCAAATCTGAAGTCAGTGTGTTTTAACAGCAAACAGGCCAGTGTGTTTTAACAGCAAGCAGATTCTTGACGCTGTGTTTTAACAGCAAGTAGATTTCTTGACATTGTGTTTTAACAGCAAGCAGGCCAGTGTGTTTTAACAGCAAGCAGGTTTCTTGACATTGTGTTTTAACAGCAAGCAGGCCAGTGTGTTTTAACAGCAAGCAGATTCTTGACGCTGTGTTTTAACAGCAAGCAGATTTCTTGACATTGTGTTTTAACAGCAAGCAAATTTCTTGACATTGTGTTTTAACAGCAAGCAGGCCAGTGTGTTTTAACAGCAAGCAGATTCTTGACGCTGTGTTTTAACAGCAAGCAGATTTCTTGACGCTGTGTTTTAACAGTAAGCAGATTCTTGACGCTGTGTTTTAAAAGCAAGCAGATTGCTGGAGGAATCTGGACATTGTGTTTTAACAGCAAGCAGATTTATTGACGCTGTGTTTTAACAGCAAGCAGATTGCTGGAGGATTCTTGCCATTGTGTTTTAACAGCAAGCAGATTTCTTGACGCTGTGTTTTAACTGCAAGCAGATTTATTGACGCCGTGTTTTACCATCCATGTTGGTAATCCTTCCATTTATCAAGAATGACTCAGAAACAGCGGTACAATCCTCTCTACAATCATCAATTAAAACAGAAAAAACGCAGCCAAGTTACAAGCAGATTAAGACCGAAAACGTATATGCACTTCAAGAACTTTAATCACAACACAAGATACGAATACCTAGTGAAGAAAAGGGGTATGAACAAGCCTTGGAACTGAAATCTGAATGCTCTTGGGGTCCTGTTTTGCGTCGCCTGGTTTAGAGAGGGAGAGAGAGAAAGAGAGAGAGAGAAAGAGGGGAAATTGCATGAATTTAGGGATTGGTTATTGATATGGCAGTTTGTTGACTTATTTAAAACACTTCCAATTACCAAAATACCCTCACTATATTAAAAGTCTCTAATTATATAACTCAAATATTACAAGATTGCCATTGATTTAATCTCAACCCTTAAACACACCAATCGGATGGACCAGATCGCTTCCTAGACTTTCTAGGAAAAACACACTTTCCGTGCGAACCCTACTCTCTATATATATATATATATATATATATATAGGAGAAAGATCCGTTAGGAACCACCCTTTATTGCGAGAACTAGTGTGAACACAAACAGTAATACCTAAAAAAAATCTAAAAAACACCCAAATTTTTCTTTTTTTACTATTGTTTTGAAAAAATCGCTATATTTCGTTAATAAAAAAAATAAAAAAATTTTTCAATTTTTTTTTTCGAGTAATAGTTATCCATGCACATGTATTATTTCTTTGACAAATTCCGTAATTCATTACAAATATCAGTCAATTGCACTTTCATTTACACTACCACGTGTAATACACTATTTTTTACGTTAACAATATTAGAAATGCACATGTGCATCTATATGTATCAACATGAAATAAAGTGTTTTGGTACACTACTTTGAATCCACTTTCTCTTTCATCTATCATTCCATTCATAATACACAAACATGCACATGTGCATATGTATCATTTCTTTGACAAATTCCGTAAATCATTAAAAATATTAGACAATTGCACTTTCATTTACACTACCATATGTAATACACTACTTTTTACATTACCAATATTAGAAATGCACAGATGCATCTATATGTATCAACATGAAATAAGGTGTTTTGGTACACTACTTTGAATACACTTTCCCTTTCATCTATCATACCATCCATAATACACTACCATTACCTCCTACCATCCATAATACAATCTCATTACCTCATACCATCTATAATACAATACCATTACCAATATTTTCACTTTATTACATGTATATCAACACCATTTATACCATCCAATCATCATATTACATCATAAAGTAACAACTATAGCCAAACCATCAACCACTAGATATAACTAACCAAAAAACATGTATATGGGCCTACTTCTCCATTCAAAATCACAAACTTTTTGTAACAAAACATGTTATATCATGGTTATACCAATTGATGCACATGTGCATTTTGAATATTGGTAATGTAAAAAGTAGTGTATTACGGATGATATTGTAAATTAAAGTGCAATTATCTATTACTGATAACGTATTACGGAATTTGTCGAAGTAATGATACATATGCACATGTGCATGGATAACTGTTACTCGAAAAAAAAAGGTTTTTTTGGTAACTAAATATAGCGATTTTTTTTTAAAAAATATTAAATTTTTTTTTTTGAGTGCTTTTTAGATTTTTTTTATTTTGTGTTCACATTGGTTCTCGCAATAAGGGTGGTTCTCAAATGAACCTTACCCTATATATATGGAGAAGACTCCGTTAGGAACCACCCTTTATTGCGAGAACCGCGAGAACCAATTTGAACACAACCAAAAATTGCTAAAAAACACACAATTTTTTTAATATTTTTTATGGAAAAATAGCTACTTTTAGTAGAAAAAAAAACATTTTTTAAAATTAAATTTTTTTTTGCTACTAAAAGTAGCGATTTTAATGTAAAAAATAATAAAAAATATTTTTTGTGTGTGTGTTTTTAGGTTTTTTGGGGGGTTTAGTTTTTAGCATTTTAGCTTGGGGGGGGGGGGGGTGGGTGGGGGTTAGGTTTTTTAGCTATTTTTGGTTGTGTTCATATTGGTTCTCGCGATTCTCGCAATAAAGGTGGTTCTCGCATGAACCTTAGGCCTATATATATATATATATATATATATATATATATATATATATATATATATATATATATATATATATATATTGAGGCCCATTCCAATACCCTAGTTCCATCCCTTTTAGGCCCATCCTCACACCTGCTTATATAAACGCCTATGTGACGGACCATTATTTGAGGATTACCTTCCTCCACACACATAGTCTTATAGGCTTATAGTTAAAATAGCTAATGGAAATAACTTACCACTACTATACTTGTTAAATTAAATGAATTAATTGAGAAACAATGCAGAAAATAGAAGACCATGCTTGGCTGTAACATGGGGTTTGTGGTGTTAACTGAAAATGTGGCTTTAATGGTCGTTGGTTTGGCACGCTGCACGCATGACTTCTTGCTGCGGCACCAAAGATGGTGAGGTGGTGTTCCTGCTTTATCTGTACTACATTGTCTTCCTCCATCCCGAGCCTCATTACTTCTTATTTGGTTGCCTGTCGTGATATACTTCTTCAACAAGTTTAACATTTGGGTTGGGTTAACGGGTACATAAAAAAATTTGACATTTTAAATTCGGCACCAATGTATTTGCGAATTATACAGGTCTGATTTTGGTGCAGTAGCTTGTGTTAATGCCATGGTTTAAAGAGCTTGTAGAGTGAACAGAATGAAGAAGAGCTTAGAGAATTCCATTATGATCAAGAGCAGGTGGTTTGAAGTCTCAAAAGCTGATAAATAGACAGTAAATTACAGAAGTTGTATAGAATAGATTACGGGAAGATTGTTCAGAATGTCATCAATGAATTATTTCCGGCTATAAACAATAAGTTAAAAAAATATGTTTTAAATCCTATTACGTCTTTTGTAGATGTTAATCCCCGCTTGCGGTATGCTCATATAATGTATATATATATGTGGGGCGCTTAGGGGACAAAAGTAAAAGTGCACTAATTTTAACGTTATGTTACTAATTTCGTGAAAATAACGTTAAAAGAGGGGGATGGCAAATCATGCATCATGTGGTGACGTTGATAGCCAAAAGACAAGGGGTCAAGGCAGACCCACATAGAGTGGGTCGGGGTCCCCGGACACCAATGTTTTTAAAAGAATTAGTAGATTCAGTATATTAAATTGTTTAAGGACCCCATAAATATAATTAGGTGGACACTATAGAAAGAAAATGAAACTTGGTGTAGTGGTAAATCCCTTTCTTTACCAACAAGATGTCATGGATTCAAACCTTGTAAAGCTTGTTTTTCCTGTATTTTTTTTAATCTAGTTCAAACCTCGCTATAACCCGAACGAGGACCGACCCGAAAATTTTAACGTTTTGTTATGAAAATTTTGAAAAAAAAAAAAAAAAAAAAATGGTCCCCATTGAAAAAAAATCCTGGGTCCGTCACTGAAGGGGGTACATGCACTAATTTTTTTTTTAATCTAGTTCAAACCTCGCTATGACCCGAACGAGGACCGACCCTAAAATTTTAACGTTTTGTTATGAAAATTTTAAATACCGAAAAAATGGACCCCATTGAAAAAAAAAACCTGGGTCCCTCACGGAAGGGGGTACATGCACTAATAGGCGTTTGTCTCAATTGCTGAGTGTTTTGTGCCTTATGTCCAAGGGTTGATGCAAAACTACTATCGAGCCAGAGGTCTCATTGGAAGTAGCCTCTCTATTCCTACGGGGTAGAGGTAAGGTTCACCCTCCTCAGACCCTACCTTAGCTTTGCTTTGCTTTTGGTGAGATATACCGAGTATGATGATGATGATGATGATGATGACGACGTCTTTTGTAGATGTTAATGATGGCTTTTTTTTGTTTAAATCTGGTCTTGAAGAAGAAACGCCATATAGTCACAGCCATATAGTATAACAACGAAAAGAACTTTTTGTCCTATAGATAGATCTGCACAAGAATACACACGGTGCCATTGTTTTTTGTCCTTTGTTGTTTCATGATCTTTATTCTTATCTTGTCTTACTCAATTCAAGTGACTGATCCGTGTTTTAATCAAATTCGTGGAAGAAACAGTTTAGTAAAAGTGCACCAAGGTGCTCAGAACCTGAAGTTAACATGATGGATGCTATAGGCGCATTGTTCGATACAGTTTTATTGATATACATAGTACATTAACTTTGATTTGATTGACAGCATCTTATTTTCGACGTAGCAAGAAGAAGGAAACTACGGGCATAAGAAATCAAACATATTATGCCCATGATGAAATAAGGATGTTGATCATGCAGCCAATAAGGCCTGAGATTCTTTTTCATGTACAAATTTGAAATCTTTTGATTCATCAGCACACCACACAAATATGCCTCCAAGCTTACCTTGACCCTTCAACTTCTTGCATGCCTCAAAGAATCCATCTTTAGGAGACAAACCTAAGTGACCCTTGCTTATGAAACTCGCTAGAAACTGACTTCCGGCATAACTTGAAGCTTGTTGACGATTAAAATGCTTTAAAAACTGTGAAACACTGAGTTTATCATATGCGTAAAACTGGAAATTCACATAGTCGATAACATGTCCATATTTCTTCCACAAAGCCGTATAACGGCTTTCAACAGGCCCGTTATCTTCATAGGGGGCGATAGAAGCAAATTTGATTGTTCGTTTTTTCTTTAGAATTGTTATAAGCTGTCCTATGCATTCGACAAAAGTTTTGTCATCCGATCTAAAGTGTTCATAATCAATGTCGATACCGTCCAAATGGTATTGCTTAATCATGCTAGTCAATGAATTAACTGCATTTTGAACCCATGAGTTAATGGATTTAGGAGCAAAATAGGCCTCTTTACCCTTAACACTATCACCACCCAAACTAACTGCCACTTTGACATTTGAGTTCTTGGCTTTAATTGCTGCTATATCTGAAGGACCCAAATGGTTGGTTTCCCAGAAAACATTAAATTTGCCATTTGTGGGTGATGGGTGAGTATGTGTGGTGTAATCGATAGCGAATGCTAGGATGAAATGGACTTCCACATTAGAGTTTATTGGCACATCAGATAACTTAACTGTGTTGGATTCCGCACCAATGTATTCCCGGAAAAGATTCGAATTAGCAGCTGTACAAATAACGTATAGATACAAGGATTAGTTTTACAAAACCATTAACTAATAATCAAAGATGTTTTTTTTTTTTAAATTTTTAGGCGTTACAGCAAAATCACAAGCGTTTCTAGGAGTTTTATTTTTTAACTTCTGAGATTGTTTGGGTCTCTAGGGAGCACGCTAGTCAAAGTAGCAAACTAAATTGGAGTCTCCTTGTCAAAGGAGCAAGTCTCATTTTTTGATGATTACAAAAACAATCAAAGTTGACCAAAAACTTTTGAAAATAGACATCGACTAGGCTTAGCTGGCGCTTTTTCAGCAAGAGCGCGGGATTACTCGGTGCATTTTTACCAAAAGCGCTGGCTTAGCCGTCCCTTTTCACCAAAATCGTGGGCTTAGCCAGCGTTTTTCACTAAAAATCGTTGGTTTAGCCGGTGGAGTTGATGTGGCGACTTTTGATTAAAGGAAATGAGGGGTGATTACTTTGGTGAAGGCTAATTGCCATGTCTATTTTTGAACTTTTTTTGGTCAACTTAGATTATTTTAGCAATTATCCTTTTTTGTTAGTTTTGCCATGTCAGTGCTTTTGAGGAGTTCGCTTGCCAAGTGAATATCTGGCGTCAAGACCATTTTACACTCCCACAAACTTCCTGAAACACTTATCATTTTGCTAGACCACCTAAAAACGATAATCATACATGAAGGATCATTGATATGAACCAAACTTACCACTGCAATAGGATACAAGGAGCATAAAGATTGTGGCCTTGAAAACAGTATAAAACATCATGCTTCCAAATTCCAATATCTATGGAGATCGATATTTTACTGCTTATATAGCAAATTTTATCTGTAGTTTTGGTATCTTAATTTGCTAGATGATAAATATAAAGTTTTGAGTTCAGGTGTAATATATTGCTAGATTTAGCATTTAGCTGACACAAAATTCCTTGTAATATCCATAGATATTAATGTTATATTGTTGGTAGAACCTGTATGGGCGGTACCTCCAGGAAGAACTAGAATCTTTTGGATTGATGTTGAGTGGATTAGAGTTTGCATGTACCATAGATTCAAACGTTTGAATTGAATCAACGATTATGACAAATAATATATTGTTTCTTGATTCTTGTTTGAGGTCTATAACAGATAGTGATGTAGTGATAAGCCTCACATAAAGACATGAATGTCTAGCTAGAATCTAGATTCAGACAAGTGACTTCACTTATATTCATAATAACTAAATCAGATCGTTACTAAATATAAGGATGGAGAGGTGTATCCAGGAGTGTGGTGATAATGACAAGCAAGTTAACATGCACATCCAAAATTTGTCCTCTAAGTTCTTTCATATCTTGGAAGCAATCAATTATATTATTTATATAATTTTAGTTGTAACATTGACAACTGCCTCTATTTTTTTTTCTTTTTGACTTTTTCGTTTTTTGTCTTTATTATTTTTCTTTAAACTTTTATCCCTTTAACTTTCGGTATTAACAATTTCAACTTCTTTAACTTTCTAAAAAAATTGTAATCAAGCTTTACATGTTTATTTTTATGTACGCGTTTCCATAAATTTAAATTGATTTGCGTTTAGACGTAAATTTTTCCCGTTAATAAATTGGGTAAAATATAATATATTCCTTATGCTTATTATTATGTACATTTTTTGTTGGCTTACGTTTTGATTTAATTTTTTTTCTATAAATGAGTCGGTTAAAATATTATATGTTTTCATGCTTATTTTTATGTACGTATTCAAATGGTCTACGTTTTGACGTAAATTTTGTTCGGAAACACGTCGAGTAAAATATAATACGTTTCCATTAAACGCTATAAATTCGAGTCACTTTACGTTTCGACACGCCACAACACACCGTAATTATTTTCTTACATGCTTATTTTTATGCACGCGTCGGTATAAATTTAAGTTGGTTTATTATTCGACGTAAATTTTCTTCGAAAATATGTGTCAAATATAATTCGTTTTCATGCTTATTTTTATGTATGTTTCAATTGGTCTACGCTTTAACGCAAATTACAATTAGCAAATTATGTGGATAGTGCTTTTATCCTATTAACTTTTTTGTTTCTTTCTTGATTTTTTTTTTCTGGACTTTATTATTTTTATTATTTTAGTTTTCTTTATGTTTAGTGTTTTAGTTTTAGGTTTCTTTTCATTAAAGCTATATTTAAGATAACATTTACGTTTCCATTTACAATTAATTTAAAATCAATTCGTCCCGGTGTCCAATTTAAATTTATTTTTATGGTTTTCGGTCGATATTCTTTTGAGCATATTTCTTTCGGTTGGTATACTGAACCAAAATAGACATCGACCGAAACCCCGCAGCGTAGCGCGAGTATTCCTACTAGTTTACAACAAATATACCTCGGTATTTACCTACGGATCTCTGACTAAAGTAAAAAAAAAACTAAACCATAAATATCTATTGGCAAACACCGGCAGAATGCAAAGGGAAACTATGCCGATCAGTGGCGAAGCTTGAAAAAAAATTTCGAGGGGTCGGAAGGCATTAGACCTAAAAACAATTTCTATGTTCGGTCGAGCAACGGTGATTCGATTCGGGTCGGGTCGGGTCGGGTAGGGTGTCGGTGATGCGATTCGGGTCGGGTCAAACATTAATATCAAATTAAAAGCCGTTCTCAAACATTAAAACGTAAACATTGTTTAACAAACAATTGAATAAAGATACCAAAACATTAAAAAGAAGAGGAAGGTGGGTACCCGGTTTAGTTGGATGAAAAATTATAGTTCTGCTCGTCTTCCTTTAAGATTTTTGAATTCTTCAATTATGGACTCTGAATCAAAGTTCTCAGTAATCTCCTTTTCTATGTAAATCACCATACTGTTTGCTAGATACTGATCGGACATCTTTGCAACATCATCATTATAATGGGCTAAAAGTTTTAGCAATTCACGAAAGTTACCTTGATTCTTAGATGTGGAAGACTCATCATGTCCTCGTAAGGCATAAGCTTGTTCTCATTGTTTCCATCAACAATTCCCTGATTTCCCTCTACTTGTTCTTCATTTTCATTCTTTCTTTTGAAAAAGGAGGTTATGCATTTATTCTTCCCCATGGCAATCTAATAACAAATGTGAACAAATCAACCTAAGTTTCAAAAATTCTAATAGCTAGAGAAAGATTCAACAAGTTTAGGGCTAAAACTCACACCTAATTTCAACCTAATTCATATAAATTGGAGCCCTAAATCAAACCTAAACATAAAAATTAACATACCTGAGGATGATTGAACAAGTGAAATCTCGAACTTGAGTCTCGAAGTCGAACTGCAGTCGAACAAGCAGCAGCCCAGCCAGTCGCTTCCCCCAGCCCCTGCGTTTTTTCTTCTGTTTCTTGACTTTCTTCTGTCTGCGCCCCTGGTCGAACAAGCAAAATAGCCAACAATTGAAATCAGCTGATTATTTGGGCTTACGTTCATATTGGGTTTAATTTCTTAAATGGGCCATGAGTTTTGATTTGGTTATTTTGGGCTTATGATAAAAATACATAAGACACTCTTTTATTTGGGCTAAGTTAGTATTTTATTTGGGTTATTTAATTTATTTTTTAGAAAACTGGAGGGGTCGAACACGTATATACATAATTTTTTTTAGAAAACCGGGGGGTCTAACACGTATATACATAATTTTTTTTTAAAACCGGGGGGTCTAACACGTATATCCCTAAAAATTTCTATACGAAAAACACATACGTAACAATACTAACCGAAAAGTTCGGAGGGTCGGGCGACCCCCCCGCCCCTCACATGCTGCGCCCCTGATGCCGATTGTTTGACCAACAATTAGCGATGTTACTTTTGGAGGGGACAATCAATTTAGGTCATGTTTTTTAACTTCCATCGGTGATCTTTTGCTGTTTAGAGGTTTGGATTAACACTCAATGTCCATTGTTGGTGACTTGGTGTGGGAGCCATTACCAATGCACAACCCGTTGGTAATCCGTCGCTGTTTTGAGGATAAGATTTTGGATTGGATTCCCTTCTCAAACTTGTTAGTCATTTGTCGGTGTGGGTCCATTACCGACGATAGATCCATCGGTCTTCAGTCGCTACCACTTTCTATTAATAGCGTCACCACCTCGATGGTTAACCTTCGAGTATTTCAATTCAAACCTAAAAATGACCTCTCTCTATTTCAATTATGGCAGATCATTGTGAGCGTGGTTTATAGGAAGAGTAGGCAAAAACATACTGTATCAGTGTGTAGATGGGTTGCGATTCGTAAGAGAAATGCGACCGTAAAGCAAGCATTCCCAACAAGCAATCATGGATGATCCAACTAGTTTCCCAACATGGGCCAAACTAATAGTTTATTATATGTACGTTGCTTGCGTCTAGTTATGGGGTTTCGTGGGGGACACATATATAGAGATCACAAGATAGGTAATATATGCAAATGTTTTGTGATTTGTTTTTAAGATCGAGAAATGTAATATACTTTGTTTGTGATATATGAAATATAAATAAATAATAATAATAACCCATGGCATTATAGCCTAGTGGCATATGGAGATGGGATAAGGCTTAGGGCCATTAGGTCTTAGCTTCGATTCTCACAAGGGGGTTTTCCTTATGTTTCCCCCTGAATTGGTGTATAAGCATTATGACTAGTGGAGATGGATATGATTAGGTGGTTCCGCTGGTGGCACGAGTGGTTTGCCAGTGATCCAAATTTGCCGCTCAAATGATAATAAAAATAATAATAATAATAATAATAATAATAATAATAATAATAATAATAATGTGGGGGAGGTTCATTAGAGATGAAAATTAAATTAAGAAGAAAAAGAACAAATGTTACAATTGTAAAACATTGAATAGTTTTTCTCTCATCTCATTTATTATTATCTTTGACTAATTAATTAGTTATAAAGACTATCATCCTCCACACTAAATTTTTTGCCTATACTCATCAAAATTTATCCTACATGTTTTGAAATTTATACTACACACCTCGTAATTTATCCTACACTTTAAATTAATTTTTTTCTTCTTTAAAAAAAATATATTTTTTCAAAATAACTTACAAATTTAACGTAGTTAGTTATTAAAAAGAAAGACTACCAATTAATGATCTATCTAAGTTTACCAATATACCCTTACACTAATATTAAATACAATAATTAAATGAAGTAAAATAAACCATTTTTATTGGTTGAAATTTCTTCTTTTTTTATTCTTACAAAAAATTCTTCGCATTTGAAACCTCAATAATGTGTACTCAAATGATAAGTAAATCTAAATTGAGTTGTTATAACCAAATGTTGGTTTAGGTAACCAATACAAACTTACAAACACATATCAAGGCCAATTAAGGCTCAACAATGTATAATATTCACACACTAAGGATCTATAGACTCCAAATTAAATTGTTATGTCCCGTCAGAGTTTTTGTAACCAAAACAAACCCACAAACATAAGTGAAGGCCTTTTAAAGGCCCAACAATGTATAGTATTCATACATAAGAATCAGTGGGCCCAAAAGGAGTTGTTATGAACCCATGTGGATTTGGGTAACAAAAAAAACCTTACAAACACATGACAAGTCCCATTAAGGCTCAATGATGTATAATATTTACTCAAATGTAGTAGTAGGCCTAAATTGACCCGTTATGATGCGATGTGAGTTTGTATAACCAAAACAAACCCACAAACACATGGCAAGGTCCATTAAGACCGAAACTGACTTGGTAGACATGATGTGGCTGTAAGTAACATACTGATGTCGATTAAGGTCTTAAAACCAAAAAAATAAAGATACTATTTAGTCATCTTTTGGTAATTACCGACAAATTATTGACCACAACCTAAGTAACTTTAATACCGATGATGATGATGACTGAGTCCACCTTCAACTTTAGGTTAAAAAGAAAACAAAGCAACCACCTACCCTACTTTCCTTTTTCATTGTCCCTTATATATATATATATATATATATATATATATATATATATATATATATATAGGGTTGGGTTATATGGAAAACCCCATCTTTTTGAGAAAACCTTGGAAACCCAACCTCATCCATTGATAGTGTTTGATCAATGGCTCTACTTTTTTTGGGTAATTATTACATTTAAAATTATTGTTATATTTTGTCTAGTACAACTGCAAGGGCAATTTGGGTAGTGAAAAAAGGGCTTTTTGACTATTGAACATAACCCACTCCACTTCCCTATGCATTACCATCAAATCACCAACTCTTTTTCTTACCTCTTTCTCTTTCCTCCCCTACCCCACAAACGTGAAGAAGAACAAGAAGAATATGAGCTCATTTAAGAATTCAAATATCTACCTTCAAGATTCCAAGAAACACTAATCCTAGATCTAAAAGTGATCTCAACAAACACTAATCCCAGATCTTTTAGAGAGAGAATGATGGCAGGACACAAGTTTTTAGAGAGATGAATTTTTTGTTTTAGAGAGAGAAACAACAATCTTCATCATGTTCATCTATAACACCAATAACACACATACAAGTGTGTGAGATAGAAGAAGTTTGAAGTATGTTGTTTTAGAGAGAGAACGATGACAAGATGAATGCTTTTAGAGAGAGAAAGTTGATGTTTTAGATAGAGAAACAACAATCTTTATCACAAAGACACACGCATGAGTGTGTGTGTGAGAAGAAGGTTTGAAGATCTTCTTCGTGTTCATCGGACGGTTATAGATCCGGTAAGTGTTCTTGAAATATCATTTCACACTTGATTTTTTGTTGAAATGGTTGTTAATATGTTTTTGTGTGCTAAAAGTGTTTTAGTAATGCTTAATGTTCATGTATTTTAAATAAATCAAAAACTTTAGGATGAGATTTTGAAGGGGTTTTTTTGTTGGTTTAGTTGCTTGTTAGGGGCTTTTGATCTTAACAGTAGCTGTTTTTTTGTTGGTTTGGGTTGCTTGTTTGGGTTTTTGATCTGAACAGTAAGTGTTTTTTTGTTGGGTTGCTTGATTCACAGACTCAGGCCCATAACTTGTGTTAAGCCCCCTGTTAGAATGTTATATAACGTATGTTGATTTACAGAAACAAACCCATAAAGATATTCAATTGACAAGCTGGATGGATGTAGGCGAAGTTAATGCGTGTTCTAGTAATGGTTAATGTTCATGTATTTTAAATAAATCCAAAACTTTAGGATGAGATTTTGAACGGGTTTTTTTTGTTGGTTTGGTTGCTTGTTTGGGGCTTTTGATCTTAACAATAATTGTTTTTTTGTTGGGTTGCTTGATTTACAGAGACAGACCCATAACATGTGTTAAGCACCTGTTAGAATGATATATAACGTGTGTTGATTTACAGAAATAGATCCATAAAAATATATTCAATTGACAAGCTGGATGGATGTAGGCGACGTTAATGCGGGGACATTGAATAAGTCACATCCTTTGGGAAAGAAGTCTTCGTTCATTTATAACATGTGTTGGTGGTTCATGCTGTAACAGAACACCATGATATAAACATGTGTTCATGTATAACATGTGTTAAGCCCCTGTTAGAATGATATATAACGTGTGTTAACCTTTTGTTAATTAAAAAAAACAAGTAATATATATTTTATTTTTGTTGATGTTTAAAATATCCGATAATGTGGATACTGAGCGTAAAACTTGTACAAGTAATAAATGTACAAGTTAGTATGTAACGTGTAATATGAAACGAGCCATTTATGGTAACACATGTACCGGTAATTTTGGAATATATAATATGAAACGGGTCATTTGTTTTGCACATTTTGGAATGTATAACATGCGTTAAGCCACTGTTATAATCTTTTTGTAACCTGACATGTATTCATGTATAAGCTAGTGGTTTACAAAACACCATGATGTGTATATACTGATCTAACATGTGTTACAATTTGTCTGTTCGGAACATGTAATTGCTTAACATGTGACAAGGGTGAAAACAGTCGACGGGGGCGATGAGTTTAATGGTGAGCTTAGTTAATACCGGTTTATCCTCAACGTCTAATCAAATCAAAAGTTTAGAAAAAAATTTTTAAACTAAGAAAATAAAAACTAACTAAAATGCTGAAAAATAAAAATAAAAGAAAAACAGATAGACAAGATGAATCACTTGGCTCCGACTCGTGTTTAGTGTAACCTTTGATTATATCCACACTTTTGCACTTTATTAAGAGATTATCTTAGTTATTGTAGTAGGCCCCTCTTTTGGAGGTGACGTTACCCTCAACCCAGTAGTTTGAGTCAGCAAGGATACAATCCTAAAGGGTCGGATTATTGAAAGATAATTAATTAAGTTATTAATGCATATTGTGGTTGGCCCCTCTTTTGAAGGTGACGTTACCCTCGGCTAAGTAGTCTGAGTCAGCAGGGATACAGTCCTAAGTAGCCGGGTTAAAGTTTTAATAGTAGTATAACTTATGAGGGGATCAAAGAGTTTGGACCCCCACCATCCAATACCGTTAAGTATTGAAGGAGGTCCTACTAAATTTGACCCAGGTCCTTTGCAGGATCTATACATTGAACAATGGCAAGACTCTTACCAAACCGTTCCCTTAACCCCCGACCAGGTAGCCAACATACCTCCATATAGACCGTGGAGATATGAATGGTGAAAATCTTTTATTTTATATAGACAGTAAAATAATGCCAAGACACCACGGACAAACGATAAGGAAGAATCACCTTCAACATAAGAAACTAGTTATTAAAGTCATTAATACATAACCAATTAAAAAGTGTGAAAAGATTAAAAATAAAAAGTATTACACTAGACACTTTGTCTTCACCAAGTGATGTAAGAGACTTAGGCAAACATGGCCTTGATTGTCAAGAACTCTTACGATCAATCTTGGATCCCGAGACGACTCACACACTCTATGATGGACAATGGATGATGGTGGTGGATGATGGTGTTATGGTGGTGGTGGGTGGTGGGTGAAGTGTGAGAGAGGTGGTGTGCCAAGGGATGGTTTGAGCTTGAGCCAAGCACTCCTATTTATAGGCTGAACAGAAGCTCGGGCACGGCCCCGTGTCCACATCCTTTTCTTTCTTCATTAATTGCTCTTTGTCTTTATTAGTTGACCACGGCCCCGTGTCCGCTGGGCACGACCCCGTGTCCGCTGGGCACGACCCCGTGTGCAGAAGCATATCTGTACTATCAAGATTTGCCTAGATTATGCGAATCTTATAGTTGACCACGACCCCGTGTCCGCTGAGCACGGCCCCGTGGTGGGCGATGGAAGCTTCTACAACTTTGTCTTTTATGCTGACACTTGGGCACGCCCCCGTGCTCACTGAGCACGGGGCGTGTTCAGCCTTCTGTTCTCTTGTTTTGCTTGGGAAGATTCTTTCGGGGAGGTCGGGCATGCCACGTTTATTCCTTTTCTTGTATTTATGTTAGATTTAGCTGCCTTTTTGCTTCTTTTGTTAATTTGAGCTCATTTAATCCTAAAAATACAAAAGGAAGACAAAAACACACTTTTTCCAACATTAGTACTAAAAAAGGTTAGTTTTATGCCACAATTGATGTAATTTATATGTTGCATTTTGCACACATCAATATCAAGTCAATAGATTTCTTTTAAAACTCCTTTCTTTTCAAAGTTACATACAGGATTTTTCATTGTAACCATTTCTTATCAATACATGTATCCATTGTTGGAATATGTCCAAACCAAGCTCAAAATTGTTTGAACTTGCTCACAATATATATTCAATTCAAGATCCCATATAATGGATTGAGATCATCATATTCCAAGTAATCTCAACAAACACTTCATTTGTTTTAAATCAGTAAGACTTGTTTAAGTCTTCACCTCCATTAAATCATTTGTTACGACACTTTGTGATGACATTTTCATTTACATAAAAATTTAGTCAACCTTATTTACACACTTGATGAACTAATTTATTTATTCTCTATTGGTTTATTTTCTAAAAATCTTAAACACAATTATGTGTTAAGATAAAGGTACATAAATTCATATTTTATTCCAATGTACCTCCAACATTTCCTTTATCTTTGATCAATTCCATGACATTCATTTATTCCTTCATTTGAAAATCCTATATTTTTGAATATCCAGATTTATTTAATTTAAACTTTCAGTTAATTTCGAGAACAGTTGAATTTGTTCGGTCACCATGATTATTGAACTATTACAATCATCACGACACCTTGCGGCGTCGGTATAAATTTGTAGCCTGAGCTAATCCTAACCCTAATCATGCAAATTCATGCGAAACCACATACGTCTTTCGTTTGACTCATCATTTGAGGTAGTCTTGATACAATTATGTATTAAGACCATGATACACTAGACTCTATTATTTCCAGTGTTCCTTGCTAATGTCACTACATTGATTTTTCTTATATCAATTGACAAATCATCTTCAAACTCCTCTTTCATTTTGGAGCCTGTTAAAATCTGAGTCCTCCTCAGTTGACAATCAGAGTAAGCTTTCTTTTGACAGTAAATCCTATTGTTTCTAAAAAGTCATTTACATTCGATTTATATGTCTATTAAATCCCTCTTTTGATTTTGTAAAACTTAGTCACCTTGATGACGGTATCATTTCATCTCATTCATTAACATCGATTCCTGAAACTAATTACATTTGACCATTTAGTTCCAATGGTTGTATAATATCCTTATATTCATGTCTTGATTTTGCCTCAGATACCTTGATACTGTTTGTACTAACTACACGACTTGACATAACTCCAAGAAGATATCGTAGCCCAAATCTCGAGGACGAGATTTAAAACAAGATGGGGAGGATATGATAACCCTCGAAAATCACCCCTAAACGCTTTTAAATACACCCCGTATACGATAAAAGGACCCGGATAACATTAATTTTAGTAAAAATAAAATAAAACAAATAATTTGGGCCGCTTGCGGGCCGCGACTCAATTGGCCGTAGGTCTCGCAGGGCGCGAAGCCCCATTACTTGCTGATCACCTATGATGCCATGTGTCGGACACACGTCAAGCCTACACTCATATCTCACCAACCCTAGGCCCTAGCTAGGGCGAGTCGCGGGCCGCGAGAGAGGAAGCATGACTAGTCGCGGGGTGCGAGCCGCCCCTGATCAGGATATAAATTGAGGTCGAGGGCCTCATTTGTTCCTCGTTCAGAATTTCTTTTCTCTCTCAAATCTAATATGCGAAATTAATAGCCAAATACCCCCTTAAAACCCGAAGCTATGCCCCGTTGTAATTATTTTAACCCCTGGACACTAAGTCGATACTCTGCCCGATTGATCTAGGACTCCGTAACGCATGTCAAGGCTCTGCCTGACTCAGTTCGTTGGTGTTATGTCTCATGTTGTATGGCTAATGTGATTTGGGTTATCTTACTAACACGCATGCATTGTATGTTTTCATTGAAACTCAAGAAAATAATCAAGAAATATTACCAGGAAGCCCGTAGAAATACCAAAGTCTACAATGTGAGTTCATTCTCTTTTCTCACCGTTTGTGATTACATTCTCTTTTTGAAAACCCTTTTTATGAAAACCACAAAAGTTTTAAATCATACTTAACAGTGATTGAGTCTATGTATTCTACAATTGCTGCCGGTGTGTTGGGGATTTGTATACGTTACTTATAATCCGTTACTATTGGACGATGAGTTAGCCAATGAGTAACATGACCACAAGTCAGGAATTGACAATACTGAATGAGTGTATTGGTAGATATAAACATTGTAATCCCTGATGCTCTCAATACTGTAAAGTTATAAAACTGGGATGCACTGGCCAGTATTTATTGTTAATAAAACCTTTTTAATACGCGTTTCATGTAACTTAATGTGAAACTAATAGAAGCCAGCTGGAGAGCACTGAAGGCTTAAAGAAGTGACTATAAAAGTTACCTAAATAAAAAGGAGATTATGTTTTCAATAATTAGGGTTTATCCCTACAAATGTATTGTAAATGAAACTTAGGTTTTATCCCATTTATTTGTTATAAAAGTCTGGTGTTTTAAAACTATGAAACTATTTCCTAACTACGGTCCCGATGTCTCATTTCCGCTGCCAAATTAATAAACACCGGTACCATCTGACAGGTTCACGGCTCCCTCTCCCAGGGTGGGGTCGGGGGCTGTGACAAAACGACTCGCTCCGTCAGCTTCAAGAAATTCCACCACGGCTCCTCGTGGTGTGACAGTGGCGGTGATTCTGGTGTGAGGGTGGTGGTGGTGGTGCTAGAGAGGGGGAAAGAGAGAGAGTGTGTTTTTTTAGAGAGAGAGTGTGTGTTTTTAGTTATATATAATATATTTTTGTATTAGTTATTAAAATCAGTAAAATGGTGTTTTAAATAATAAATGGGCTAAATGACCAAATTGTCCTCACGTGCCTTGCACATGACCTAAGTTAACGTTAAAAATTAACTGGGTTAGTGCTAAAGGACGTAACATGCAAGATTTTGAAACATAAAGTACAAAACACATCAGTTTTAAAGACAAAGGACACCGCCTGAAATATGCTATATAGATAAAGGACAAAACTTGAAATTCACTCCATATGTATATATATATAGAGTAGGAGTTGGGTGGAAAGTCTATTTTTCCTAGAAAGTCTAGGAAGCAATGAGAATTGGACATGTGGCATTGAGTTATTTTAACTAAAAGGGCAACTATGTAATTTCACATTTTAATTTTATTTTTGGAATTTATTTTTCATTAACTAACATTCCATGATTTTCGGAATTTTTGTTGTTTT